>JBBPBX010073084.1:0-12946 GCA_038048925.1 Garcialebias charrua | reverse complement strand
CACAGCCCCTAGGGGCCAGGGAGGGAGACAGTGATGCCTCCAGGCCGACCGTCGGATATTTATCCCACCAGCAGCTCAGATACTGGGCTGCTCACGCCGGAGACGCATGGGTGGTTGCCACTCTGACCCATGGTTACCGGCTACAGTTCAGACGGCGGCCTCACATCTCACACCGGATCAAGATGACTGTAATCAACAACCCGATGAAAGCCCGAGCACTAGACCAGGAGCTTTCCATCCTCCTGGCCAAGAGTGCAATCGAGACGGTGAACCCTCTGCGACAACCCAGAGGCTTTTATTCAACTTACTTCCTTGTGCAGAAGAAGACGGGCAGCTTTCGTCCCATTTTGGATCTGAGGGGACTCAACCAATATTTAAAGGTAACGCCGTTCCACATGCTCACAACAGTAGAGGTCCTTCAAGCAGTCACAGAGGGGGAATGGTTCACGTCTATAGACCTGACGGATGCTTATTTTCATGTGCCTATTACATCGGAACATCGTCGCTTTCTCAGATTTGCATATCGGGGTCGCCACTGGCAGTTCCGGGTACTCCCATTCGGGCTCTCTCTTTCCCCGAGGGTTTTCACTTGGTGTGTGAGGGCATCCCCTCCCGCCTGCAGGCCTACGGCATGAAGGTTCTGCCGTACCTGGACGATTGGCTTCTCTTCGCCCCGTCCCGGGCCTGTGCCATTCGCGACACGAATCACCTTCTTGCTCAAATGTCCCAGTTGGCCCTCAAGGTCATTATAGAGACAAGCTACCTGCTGCCTTCGCAGACCATCACCTTTCTTGGAGTGGTTCTGGACTCACCCTCCATGACTGCTCGCCCATCCGTTCAAAGAGTGGGCGACATACTCCAGTTGGTCAGTCGGTTCCATCTGGACAGGCAGCTCCACTACGTTGCCTTCTTGCGACTACTGGGCAAACTGACCTCAGTCACTCGGGTGGTACCCTTAGGCCTGCTGTCTCTTCGCCTCTTGCAGAGGTGGTTCAACAGCTTTCGCATAGACGCCAGGCTGCACAAGCATCGCAAACTTGTGGTGACATGGTCATGTCTTTGTGCCATGACTCCATGGAGGGACAAAGCTTATTTATCCAGGGGTGTCCCCATGGGGGTGGTCGTGTACCACAGGGAAGTGGTCACAACAGATGCCAGCGCCACAGGATAGGATGCTATATGTGGCCAGCCATGAGAAATGTAGGAACAAGTCGGCACAGCTCTAACTGAGAAAAAATCAATAAACCTTCAACTTCTGAGAAATTAGTGAAAATCGTTTTTTTGCAAAATGTACCAGTTGAAGTTGTGAAGAAACCATCCCATGCTTTAAAAAACACTTTATAAGTGTTTAAACTGTTAAACTTTGTGTTAGAATTAAGTTTGTTTTCAGAGTAAAACCAAGCCGCAGTGATTTGCGTACTGGGGGGCGGGGACCCTCACAGCTGATTAACATGCGGGACTTGTTTGGCTGGTATCAGAGCTCTTCGGCCAATAACGTGCAGCTTTGAAAGAAGCACATGGCTACTTAACAGCTATAGATCACCCAGTGGACACAAGGAACAAGGAAAATAATAAAATAAAGCCGATCAAAGCGTCAGAGCGGTCAGCTGTTTTTCGACCGACCCGAGGGGAAAAAAAAAGAAGCCTTTACTGCGTGCGCAAGCAAATCAGTTTCCATCCTACATAATACATCCATCCATACGTCCATCCATCCATCCACTATCTTTATTTCATTAGACAAAGCAGACACGCGTAATCACCGCGCCATGCGCGCAGCCACTGCGGTAAAGTGAGCCTCTACTCGGCTCCGTGTCTGCAGCCATGGTGAGCGCATCGCGCAATCACACGCGTTGGTTTTACAAATCGCAGCAAAGAAACTAAAATTTAAAGCACGATAATGGTGCACCAATTATGCAGATTCAACTGGCCGTTTGAAAAGGTAAAATGTACAGTTAAGATCGGATGGATCAGCCGTTCTCACGCAGCTGTCAGCTGCTGTCAGCTGCTGTCATCATGATAAAAAAGCTGAATGGAGCAGCGTGTTTAATTAAAATAGCCTTGTTTTTCCCAGATAATTTTGCTCTAAAATGTTTTTGTTTATCTTTATGTAAGGTTATCTTTAGAATTTATTTTTCATGTTAATATATATTTGGTGAAACAAGAAATCTTTCTTTCTTTGAAATACATTATTTGGATGAATGGATGGATGGATGGATGGATGGAAACCGACCAGCCCACAAAAGCTTAATAAAAAAGACCTACAGCAAAGATAAGGCCTTTCTGCCCTGATGACACAAAAGTCATGTAGCACCAACACCTTTGTGACATCTAAAATAAGTCTGTGCAGGAGCTTGGTGTGTGTAAAGCCTTATTTTATTTTGTTTTCCCCCTGTCTAACCTTCTTAGATGCAACATAAGCATCTCCTGAGTTTACTCAACATCTTCAGCTATTATACAAACTTTTCCAGTGTCATCAACTTTATAAAGTGCATTCCTGTCCTGTAGGGGAGACCGGGTATGGTTGTAACACTTTTTGCTCCAGCACCTTTAACTCACAGAATTTTTGAGCTAGAGTTTTCAAACTTTTATACAAAATACCCACATTTGTTGACTACAAATGGCACCAATTCAAACCTCTGCAAGAATATCACAGACCTCATGAGTTCATGTCAAATACATGGTGGTCCTTTGTTACAACCACACTTGCTGGGGTAAGTTGTAACAATTAGACAAAATAAGCAAAAACAGAGGCCACACCATGTGATATGCTTCAAAAAGAGGTTTACTGAATTAAAAGAACAATACAAGAACAAAATGTCTCTCTCTCTTTCTGTGACTGACCATAACTCAAATACAGGTGGTCCCCGACTTACGAGCACATCGACTTACAACGTTCCGGACTTACGAGCTGACTAACGAATAGTAAAGTTGTACAGAACATACAGAAAATACAGCACTGGAATGTGTTTTTAGATGAAAGTGTGTTAGCTATTGTAAACAAAGTTCTGTGCATGTTTATGAACCATGTTTGTGTTGAAAAATGGGTTCGTAGTAGCGCTAGCATACATTTTCCAACTTAGTCGGGGACCACCTGTATACTATTTGTGTGTGCATGTGTGTAAATTATTCTACTAGAACAATCTTCCTTAACATGTAGACCTATAATGCCTAAATATAGTATAATGCCATATAAGGCCTAAATAATGTGCACAACCCACCCCAACCCTGTCAGCCATGTTTAGCTAGCTGTAGTAGCATAGTGGTTTGAAATTAGCACAGGAAAATGCATCACATTTTGCCTGAGAAATTACACTTTCATCTAATGTAAGTTATATGGTTTTATCTGCAACAGTATAAGTACTAAACAAAATATAGTCATGGTCAAAAAATTTACTTTCTTACCTCAAAATCAGTTTTTTCTCCTTAGTATCTGCATGTACCTGTTTCCAGACTTGACAATGACAATATGGTATTGTGGAGGAAGCGGGTAAACACTGAAATGATCATGTGAATCCTATCATATCCCTGATTGGTGGAACTGGTGGTGTTACAACTCTCCCCATGTTACAACTATACCCGGTCTCCCCTACCTTTAACACCATTTTTATTATACTTTTACTGCTGTTAATATCATAATTTTTACCATTGGTGTGTGATACTGTTCATTAAATTTTTAAACCTCTTTTATGTTGTGTGTGTGAAGCACCTTGATAACAGTTTATCTGTTTTTTTTTTTCATTCAAGCTTTATTTATACAGGCTAGCCTCGTTGAGCCACGGGGACTCATTTACAAGAGGGACCTGTCTCACTCACACCTAGGGTCAATTTTAGAGTTACCAATCAGCCTTACATGCATGTTTTTGGACTGTGGGAGGAAACCGGAGCACCCGGAGAAAACCCACGCATGCACGGAGAGAACATGCAAACTCCACCCAGAAAGGCCCCCAGACCGGGATTTGAACCGGGGACCCTTTTAACTGTGCTATATAAATAAAATTGACTTGACTTGACTACTGTAGTTGTGACCCTTATTTTTTGGGGTGGGCTGTAACAAAACAATTAACATTATTAATGTGTAAAACATGTCACAATAACATAAAATACAATTCTTTGTATTAATGTTGTTTTTTTAAAGATCAAAAGGAAGTTTGCCAGTAGGAGTGTAGGAAAAAATAGATTTTTTAAAGAAAGACTCTGGATTCTTAGTCCTGGCGATTCAGAATCAATTCTAAATGCTCCAAAATCAATTTTTAAACATGTTTAATTTTACCCTGATGCATGCTCAATAATCCAGGTACAAAAATCTAAAAAAGCTAAGTCTGGTATTCAGCTCAGTCTTAACACCCTCTCACAGTGGATGAACCAGTTTGCTGATGACAGCCGAAACCAGCTGCTCACATGATGGAGGACCATCAGCCTAACAATGGATCGTTAGCACCCTGATGGTTGTTTGCTATTCACAGAGGGCTGAGTGATACCAGCAATGACAGCATTATTGTCCCCCTCTTATAATGCTTGAGTTAAAGGTTACTACACTTTGGTAGGCTGAAGTCTGTTTTTGTCTGTATATTTTGAATTATTTGTATGTGATGGACTGGAGACCTGTCCAGGTGTCCCACGCCTCTCGCACAGTGATGACTGGACATGGACACCAGTGAGCCCCATGACTCTTAAAGGAAGAAGTGGTTAAAGATGATGGATGGATGAATTATTTGTTCCTATATTTTTATTTTATTGTTTTAGAGGAATCCAGGCAACTAAGCTAACCTAATACAGTACTGGTAATTCAAGTTACAGCATTTAATGCATTCCTGTATTATTTGTTTGTATTTTTGGTATGAATATCAAATGATTCAAAAACTTTGATAAAGTACAGAACCTACAATTATTGTTTTAAATAAATGTTCTATTTGTTTACATTGTTGTTAATGTTTTCAGTTTAAAATTATTGTTTTAAATAAATGTTCCATTTGTTTACATTGTTGTTATTCTCAGTTTAAAATTATTGTTTCAAATAAATGTTCCATTGGTTTACATTGTTGTTTAATATTCTCAGTTTAAAATTATTGTTTTAAATAAATGTTCTATTTGTTTACATTGTTGTTAATGTTTTCAGTTTAAAATTATTGTTTTAAATAAATGTTCCATTTGTTTACATTGTTGTTATTCTCAGTTTAAAATTATTGTTTTAAATAAATGCTCCATTTGTTTACATTGTTGTTTATTCTTTTCAGCTTGTCAGTTACAAAGCTGAAACTAAATTTATGACCATTTTAATAGAAAAATCATTTTTGAATCAAAAATTGTTTCTGAATCGAAAAATTGATTTTGAATCGAATCGTGATACCAAAAATCGGAATTAAATCAATTCTCCAGACACAGAGATTCATACCCCTATTTGCCAGCAAAGCTGAAGTTCTGCACACCTTCCTAGGCTGTGAGTCTGTGTTGACAGTCAGTTCTGGGGGTTGGGTTAACGCAAATTAATGTAAATGAACAGCAATTGTTAACACCCCCAGGTAATGCTTCTGGAATGGGGACATTCTTCCAAAACTTTGAAGCCTGTTTTCTCCCTAATCTTATTTGCAGATTGCCAACATTGAAATGGCTGTATCTTCTTCATTTTTTTTTTGAGCGACATGTGTTTGGCATCATCGGATAGCTTAGAACCCACACTTTAAGATTCTGTAAATAACTCAAAATGACCCAGGGGAGACTTGTTCCTGGTTTTGCCACGGCCAGTCACATATGGCAACATAGAGTGGTTCAGGGCCGCTGGGGACGAAGGGACCGCTCCAGGCATATAAATGTGCTAGAGCTGCGTGCAGTACATCTGACGCTCAAGGACTTACTACCCCACCTGGAAGGGAGGCATGTCCTCATTGGGTCAGACAACATCTTTGTTGTCTATCACATCAACCACCAAGGGGGTACCAGGTCAGCACAGCTTCTCAGTGTGTCCAAGGTGCTTTTGGAATGGTCCTCCACTCGTCTGTCCACCCTACAGAATCAGGTTGCAGATTTTCTCTCCTGCCAAAGGTCTGTTCCGGGAGAGTGGTCCCTCCACAGCGACGTAGTGCGGATGATCTGGGACCGTTTTGGTCAAGCGGAGATGGACCTGTTTGCAACAGAGGAGTCAACCCAGTGTCCCCTATGGTACCCATACAGGGGCGTCTGATGCATTGGGCCGGGATGCGCTGGCTCACCCTTGGCCAAGGGTCCTTCTTTATGCCTTTCCACCCCTTTCTCTGATTTGGCCAACCCTTCACAGAGTCCTAGCAGAGGGCCACAGACTGCTATTGGTGGCCCATATTGGCCAGCACGACCATGGTTCCCGCTACTGCAGAGTTTATGTCAGGGTGTTCCGTGGCGTCTTCCGACCAGGAGGGACTTGCGGTCTCAGCTGGGGGGGTTGCTATGGCACCCCAATCCTCAACGTCTTCAGCTGTGGGTGTGGCCGCTGCAGGGCCAGGACAGCAGCTGACTGGAGTTTCGAGCCCTGTCGGATGCACCATCTTGGGTGCCAGGGCACCTTCTACTCATCAGCAATACGAAAACAGGTGACGTCTGTTTTCACAATTGTGTACTGATCACAATGAGAACCCAGTTTCTTGTGCAATACCTACCATTCTGGAGTTTCTCCAGTCTCTCCTTGGTAAGGGTCGCTCTCCTTTGACGCTTAAGGTCTATGTAGCAGCAATATCGGCTAATCACGCCGGCATCAATGGCCGTATGGTGGGTAGTCATAATCTGGTCTCTCTCTTTCTATGTGGTGCCCGTAGGTCGCACCCGCTGAAAGTTACTCGAGCGCCAAGTTGGGACCTGCCCTTGGTTCTCGAAGCTCTGTGCCACCCTCTGTTCGAGCCCTTGATGCAAGTAGACCTGAAGTGGCTTTCATGCAAGACGGCCTTTCTGCTGGCTATTGCCTCAGCAAAGAGGGTTGGTGAGTTGCTTGCCTTTTCAGTCAGCCCTTCATGTCTCAGGTGAGGCCCTGAGGGCTCTGGTGTTACCTTGTGGCCAAACATTGCTTTTGTACCAAAGGTCATATCCCACTCTCACTGTAACCAACTGTTAAGGCTGCCACGTTTTCAACCTACGCCTGTCGAGGGGTCTGGATTTCTGTGCCCAGTGAGGGCACAGGAGGAGTATGTTGCAGCTACTGCTGCTATACGGCACTCAGATCAGCTGTTTGTGTGTTACGGGGGCCCTAGACTGGGCTACCCTCTTTCCAAGCAGCGCCTCTCCCACTGAATCGTGTACGTCATCTGCCACGCCTACGCAACAGGGTACCATCCCCTGCCAGTCGGCTTGAAGGCACACTCTACCAGGAGCGTTTCCGCTTCCTGGGCTACCCTGAGAGTGGTCTCATTGGAAGCAATATGTGCTGCTGCATCATGGGCTTCTCCAAGCACGTTCACCAGGTTCTACAGGGTTAACGTGGTCACCCCTCATCCCCTGGGCCAGGTTCTTCTGCAAGGGTCCCCTGGGCGTCCTCAGTGAGGTATGTGCTCAGGATTCCTTGTGACATCGTTGATATTAGTCATTCCGTCAGGAGGGATGAAATAGAATGAAATTTACAAATGTAACTACGGTTCTATGAATCCCAGATGACCGCCAGAGCTTCTCTGTCACTCAGAATCCTTGCTTTACGCGAGAAGATTCTGTAGGACTGAATTAACGGATAACGCTAGGCTATGTAGCCTCGTGATTGCTTATCCGGTCACACCTGTGTGACATCGTTGATATAATTACTCGAACAGCGCATGCGCGAAGGGAATATTCCGTGCTTTCAGCACCGCCCTCTGGCGGTCATCCGGGATTCATAGAACCGTAGTTACATTCGTAACTTTCGTTTTATGTACAGTAAATAACATTAGCTACAAAATAGGAACTGGACACAAAGACTGAAACTAAACAGATGAAAATGATCAGAAAATAGGAGGTACAGAAAGTCCCAGGGGTCATGGGTAAAAACAATATATATATTTAAGGTCATAAGAATTCTCAGTTTATGAAAGTGCTTTATAATTTTGGTGTGCAGCCAGTGTTGGACTTAGTTTTGTTTTCAGTTTGGACGGGGGACATGCAAAAATTCAACCCGAACTGAGATGAGGGTTTAGGGGTTGTCAACAAATTGCAAATCATAGAGTTTTGTTAAATAGCAATATAATTCAAATTTCATATCTCCAATACCATTCCAGTTTGTACAATGTTAGATGTTTACTATTGTCGTGTTTCTTACCGACAGTTCCTGAACGCTTGTCTGACTCTTGAGTTTTCTCATTTTCATTAAAAGCAGCTGCAGTTGATGTTTGTCATTTTATAGGTTTGATGGTTTGTTTAGTATTTAATGAAACCGGAAATTAAAAAAAGTCCAACTTTTTAATATTAATGAACCCAAACAATGATGTATTGCTTGCGTTCAAACAAAATAATGTATGTTAGCAAATCCAGGTGCACAAATAATTAAACTGAGGATTCTTATGACCTTTTCTTTCCAACCAGTTCCCCTGAATATTTATTATTATTATTTTATTATTAATTTCACATCACCGTTGATCTCTGAACTAACTCAGAACATTTAGGATTTTTTAAACTGTAAGTGTACATCTGTTCAGTTACTTTCTTCTTAAAGGAAGTAACTTAGTTTTTGAGGGTTTGATCCAAAAATGTGAGTCAGAGTTACTCAGAGATGAAAACACGTGGTGGTGGTGAACTGACCTGTTATTGACTGGAACAGGATAAAAAACTAACAAATATCACAATAAAGATAGAAATGTGTCGTTGAGGAGTGCAGACAGACAGACAACCAAGCATCCAGACTAACAGCAGGAACGAGGAGGAGGAGAAGGAGGAGGAGGGTACCTTTCTTAAGGAGCGCGCGGGGAGAGCTGGAGGGAGGTCGCTGACCTGGTGGTGGAAAGCATCAAAGTGCATCGACAGGTGTTGCCCTACAGGGGGAGACACAGCAGGACTGACTGAGAGATCCACTCACATCTCAGACGAGGAGGAGGAGAAGGAGGAGGAAAGATGGAAGGAGAAGCAGGACAGACAAGAAAAAAGATAGAGGAGAAGGGAGGAAAAAGAGAGCAGAGGGTGCAGGAGGAGGAGGAATACGGGATAATCAAGTGGCACGCCGACTGTCCCCCATCATGGAGGATTTGGATGAAGAATGTTTGGCGTTTTCGAGATGAGTGTTTTTCTGTACCAACATTTAAAAGGGACTGTAAGTAAACCTAAATGTTGTTGCTGGAAGGTTTTCAAGTTGTTAAGAGTTACTGGTACACTGTGCAAAGATACAAACAAGAATAGAGTTTTTTCTTCTTTTTATCTTGGAAAGTGCAGTGACAGATCTTTTTAGTTTAGTTTTTTTTTTTTTTAGTTTAGTTTATTCATTAATTTTATATAAAAAAAACAATACAACATTTCACATAAAATAAATATACAACACATAAATAAAATGAAGGGCGGCAGTAAGAAGAAAAAATCTTATTTCAACTGCCCCCTCTTTCAGCCCATCAAATCAAACAACAATCAACTTTAACCAATAAAAAACAAGAAACAATTTGCCAAAAAAATATCGAACTACAAAGCAACATACACAACTGTATTTCATTTATATCTTTGCAATAGTCCACTTTTTATCATTTTCTTAAATGTAATCATTGTTGCTGCATTTTTGACTTCAGTCTCCAAGACATTCCATAAGCCAATTCCTTGAATTGAGGTTGACCGACCCTTTAAACTGGTCCTGTATTGTGGTTTAATAAATACTTCTATTCCCTTAAGATTATAACAGCTTCGCCGTTTAACAAAATGCATTTGGATATTTACAGGCAGTTGATTTTTATGAGCTCTATACATAACTAACAAAATATTATAATCCACCAAGTCCTGGAACTTCAACAATTTCAGTTGATCAAATAAGGTGTTAGAAGGGTGACAATAATGTTTTCCTGTAATTATTCTAACAGCTCTTTTTTGTAGCAAAAAAATAGGCTCTGTAAATGTTTTACAAGCTTTCCCCCAAACAACAATGCAGTAAATCAAATGTGGAATAATAATTGTATTATACAACAAATACAGGGCTCTGTCATTCAACAAGTCCCTGACTCTGTATAATACAGCAATGGACTTAGCCATCTTTGTCCTAACAGAATTTATGTGATTCTTCCACGTCAATTTATCATCAATAATAACGCCCAAAAACTTCACCTCATTTACACGACAGATTTCAGCACTATCAATCATAAATGGAACATTAACAGTTTTCTTTTTTTTTTACTAAATATCATATACTGTGTTTTATCTAAATTCAACGATAATTTATTAGTTTAAACCAATTTTGAATTTTAACAAATTCTGTCGTCATCAATTCAAATAACTGTTCAATATCTTTACCAAAACAAAAGAAAGTGGTATCATCAGCAAACAATATACACCTAAGGAGTCCTGACACCTTTACCAAGTCATTTACATATAGAATAAACAGTTTTGGGCCAAGTGCAGAACCCTGAGGGACTCCATCCATCCATCCATCTTCTTCCGCTTATCCGGGGTCGGGTCGCGGGGGTAGCAGCCTAAGTAGGGAGGCCCAGACTTCCCTCTCCCCAGCCACTTGGAGCAGCTCCTCCGGGGGAATCCCAAGGCGTTCCCAGGCCAGCCGAGAAACATAGTCCCTCCAGCGCGTCCTGGGTCTTCCTCTGGGTCTCCTCCCGGTGGGACATGCCCGGAACACCTCACCAGGGAGGCGTCCAGGAGGCATCCTAACCAGATGCCCGAGCCACCTCAACTGGCTCCTCTCGATGTGGAGAAGCAGCGGCTCTACTCCGAGTCCCTCCCGGATGACTGAGCTTCTCACCCTATCTCTAAGGGAGAGTCCAGCCACCCTGCGGAGAAAACTCATTTCAGCCGCTTGTATCCGAGATCTTGTTCTTTCGGTCATAACCCAAAGCTCATGACCATAGATGAGGGTGGGAACGTAGATCGATCGGTAAATTGAGAGCTTTGCCTTTTGACTCAGCTCTCTCTTCACCACGACAGACCGGTACAGCGCCCGCTTCACTGCGGACGCTGCACCTATCCGCCTATCGATCTCACGCTCCAGTTTTCCCTCATTCGTGAACAAGATCCCGAGATACTTAAACTCCTCCACTTGGGGCAGGACCTCCTCCCCGACCCGGAGAGGGCATGCTACCCTTTTCCGGCTCAAGACCATGGCCTCGGATTTGGAGGAACTGATCCTCATCCCGGCCGCATCACACTCGGCTGCAAACCGCTCCAGTGAAAGTTGTAAATCACGAACTGATGAAGCCAGTAGGACCACATCATCTGCAAAAAACAGAGAAGCGATTCTAAGGCCACCAAAACGGAACCTCTCAACACCTTGGCTGCGCCTAGAAATTCTGTCCATAAAAGTTATGAACAGAATCGGTGACAAAGGGCAACCTTGGCGGAGTCCAACTCTCACCGGAAACGAGCCTGACTTACTGCCGGCAATGCGGACCAAGCTCTGACACCGGTCGTACAGGGACCTAACAGCCCTTATCAAAGGGCCTGGTACCCCATACTCCCGGAGTACCCCCCACAGAACCCCCCGAGGGACGCGGTCGAATGCCTTCTCCAAGTCCACAAAGCACATGTAAACTGGTTGGGCAAACTCCCACGCACCCTCCAGGACCCTGTTGAGGGTGTAGAGCTGGTCCAGTGTTCCACGACCAGGACGAAAACCACACTGCTCCTCCTGAATCCGAGGTTCGACTATCCGACGGACCCTCCTCTCCAGAACCCCTGAATAGACCTTACCAGGGAGGCTTAAGAGTGTGATCCCCCTATAGTTGGAACACACCCTACGGTCCCCCTTTTTGAATAGGGGAACCACCACCCCAGTCTGCCAATCCAAGGGAACTGCCCCCGATGTCCACGCGATATTGCAGAGTCGCGTAAGCCAACACAACCCCACAACATCCAGAGCCCTAAGGAACTCCGGGCGAATCTCATCCACCCCCGGAGCCTTGCCACCGCGGAGCTTTTTAACCACCTCGGCGACCTCAGCACCAGAGATCGGAGAACCCGACCCAAAGTCCCCAGGCTCCGCTTCCTCAGTGGAAGACGTGCCAGTAGGATTGAGGAGGTCTTCGAAGTATTCCGCCCACCGACTCACAACATCCCGAGTTGAGGTCAGCAGCACGCCACCCCCACCATAAATGGTGTTGGTCGCGTACCTCTTTCCCCCCCTGAGACGCCGGATGGTGGACCAGAATCGCCTCGAAGCCGTACGGAAGTCATTCTCCATGGCCTCTCCGAACTCCTCCCACGCCCGAGTTTTTGCCTCAGCAACCACCCGAGCCGCATGCCGCTTGGACTGCCGGTACCTATCAGCTGCTTCCGGGGTCCCACAAGCCAAAAAGGCCCAATAGGACTCCTTCTTCAGCCTGACAGCATCCCTCACTGCCGGTGTCCACCACCGGGTTCGAGGGTTGCCACCACGACAGGCACCAACAACCTTGCGGCCACAGCTCCGATAAGCTGCCTCGACAATAGAGGCGCGGAACACGGCCCACTCGGACTCCATGTCCCCCGCCTCCCTCGGAACGTGTTCAAAGCTCTCCCGGAGGTGGGAGTTAAAGCTCCGTCTTACGGGAGACTCTGCCAGACGTTCCCAGCAGACCCTCACAATACGTTTGGGTCTGCCAGGTCTGACCGGCATCCTCCCCCACCATCGGAGCCAACTCACCACCAGGTAGTGGTCAGTTGACAGCTCCGCCCCTCTCTTCACCCGAGTGTCCAAGACATGCGGCCGCAGATCAGATGAGACGACAACAAAGTCGATCATCGAACTGCGACCTAGGGTGTCCTGGTGCCAAGAGCACATATGGACACCCTTATGCTTAAACATGGTGTTCGTTATGGACAATCCATGACGAGCACAGAAGTCCAATAACAG
>JBBPBX010073083.1:6122-17912 GCA_038048925.1 Garcialebias charrua | reverse complement strand
GGCGGTCGCAAATAACATTGCTTTTTTGGCGTATGCGGTCGGGCAGGAGCCGACGCACGAGTCAGCAGGAGCGGCTCTGGACGCCATCACCAACATGTGCGAGCTCCTGGCCACATGCTCAGCCAGGATCTCAGCGTGGGCCACGCTGCTGCAGCGACAGGTTTGGCTAAAACTGTCCAACTCCATCCCTGAGGATGTTAAGAAGATGCTGCTGCAGGGGCCGATTTCTGCTCAGGGCCTTTTCGGGGAGCACTACAAGACCGTGTTCGAGCAGCTGCAGTCCTCCTCCGACGCCCTGGAACAGGTCCGTAAACACTCAGCTTCGCCTAGAGTGGACCCTCGTGCTGCAACACCCGGGCCGGCGCGCCCGCGCGAGCAGAACAAGCAATACCGCAACCAGCAGAGGTTCTCTGCGCCCTATCAAACTTTCGCCACGCCGCAGCCTCCAGGCACGTCAAAGTTTTACCCGTCCCCATACTCCCAGAAACCCGGGAAAGGCAGGGGAAGGGGCGGCTACCAACCCCCATGGGCCGGCCAGCACCAGAGTGGAAAGAAAGACCAGTGGAAGAAGTGACGGTGTGCGGGAGATGTTTTTCACAGTGTGTTTTTTCAAACAAATAAAGTTTCTGTTTTTGAAAACAGTGTTCTTTGTTCAAACACGATGGTTGCCTCTTCTCCGAGGCTCGTGAACGCATCTCCGAACTCAGGTGACAAAAATCAATCGATTGTTTTCTCACAAGATGTATCACAGAGCCGGTCTGTACGTGCGCTACGTGACCCGCCTGTGAGCCCCCCGCCGCCTCCCCACTCAACTGGGGGAGCGCGCTCACGTGACTGCTTCCAGGCTCAGAGCTCTGAACAGCACGAACGAGTCGGGCACACTTCTGCTTTCTCTAAAAAGGCTAATTTTCATGAGCCTGGTCTGGACTCTTCTGTCCCAGCCAGGACTTTGTCGTCTTTCTCGCCACCCGAGCATGCTTCAGTCACAGTTACTGATTCATTCGGCAAGCGTCCCTTTCCAGCCGGGTCTCCCTTGGGCCAATGCGGACTCTGTCCGCATGGCGGCGGTAGAGACCAATCTATCTCGTCTCAGGCGAAGGAACGTTATGGCTGCCCCGCTGTCGAACCACAGTGCAGCTTGGCTCCAGACCTGCTCGTTAAACAGCTGGTTACGGGGCCTGATTTTGAACGGCTACACTCTGCAGTTTGCAGGGATACCGCCCAGCTTCAATGGGGTCGTGGAGACGAAACTCACGTCCCCGGCTCAGGGCGTGTCGCTGCAGTTGGAACTACAGGAACTACTGACCAAGAACGTCATTTCCCGGGTCCCCTTGGGCGAGGAGCGCACCGGGTTTTATTCAAAATATTTCCTGGTCCCCAAGAAGTCGGGAGGTCTCAGACCGATTCTGGATTTGTCGGCGTTCAACAGATACGTCGTCAAACGTCCATTTCATATGTTGACGATAAAACGTGTGCTCGAGTGTGTGACGTCAGGGGACTGGTTCGTAACAATCGATCTCCGAGACGCTTACTTCCATGTACCGATCGTGAAGAAACACCGGAAATTCCTCAGGTTCGCCTTTCAGGGAACCTGTTACGAGTTCAAGCGCCTCCCCTTCGGGTACGCGCTCGCCCCGAGAACTTTCACGAAGGTCATCGAGGCAGCCCTAAACCCGCTGCGGTCGCAGGGGCTGAGGGTAATCTATTACATCGACGATCTATTGCTCCTGTCTCGGTCGAAGACAGAAGCAGCAGAACAGACGCTGATTTTAGTGAATCATTTGACCCAATTGGGCTTTGCCATAAATTGGGAAAAGAGCTCCACTTCACCAGCACAACAAACAGTCTATTTAGGCGTGAGTCTCTGCTCCGTGAGCATGAGAGCTCGCCTGTCAGATCAGAGGAAGGAGTCGCTGACGTCACTCCTTCAGCGTGTCCAGCCCCACAGAACTGTGTCAGCGATCACAATTATGCGGCTGTTAGGGATGATGGCCGCGGCTCACGCTGTTCTAAAACTCGGGTTATTGAACATGCGGAAGTTACAGAGATGGTTTATTCGCCAGAGAATAGACCCTGTACGCCACAAAAGACGCCGAGTCACGATCCCTCCCTCAGTGAGGACGGACCTTGTTTTCTGGGGGAATCCCAGGACTCTGTCAGAAGGGGTTCCCCTGGGCAAAGTGACGTCACGGAAGTCGGTCTTCACCGATGCGTCTCTTTCCGGGTGGGGGGGCACATGCCAATCTCAGACGGTGGGCGGGACGTGGCCACCCGGCACGTCTCTTCACATCAACGTGCTGGAATTATTAACAGTGCACAAAGTTCTGAGGCACTTTGTTCACATGCTTCGTCAGCAGGATGTCCTCGTGCACACGGACAACAGAACAGCTGCTGCTTATATAAACCGCGAGGGCGGAGTCCGCTCAGCGCAGCTCCTGAACACAGCCAGGGAGCTGCTCTGCTGGGCTCACATTCACCTCAGATCACTGAGGGCTGTTTACATCCCAGGTGTTCTAAACAGGGGGGCGGACATCATGTCGAGAGGGGGACCTCTGGACAGAGACTGGTCGTTACACCCGGACCTGGTGTCCCAAATCTGGACCAGGTTCGGGAGGGCAGAGGTGGACTTGTTGGCGACGCGAGAAAACTCTCAGTGTCCCCTGTTTTTTTCCCTGAGTCCCCTCGACACCCCCCCGCTAGGGGTGGATGCCTTTGCCCACAAACCATGGCCCAAAACTTTAATTTATGCGTTTCCCCCAGTCCCTCTGCTATCAGTACTGCTGGAGAGAGTGAAGGAGGAGGGAGTATCAGTAATTCTGATCGCTCCAGAGCGCGTGAACGCACCATGGTTCCCAGTTCTGCAGCAGCTGGCAGGCCGCTCCTGGAAGCTCACCTGGAGAGACGATGCTCTCCTGCAGGCAGGGGGCGCAATAAGGAGTCATCCAGTAATAGGTCAGCATCTGTGGGCTTGGATGCTGAACGACAACGCTTAGAAAACCTTGGTTTTTCTAAAGAGGTCATTGGAACCATTCAGGGTTCACGCGCGCAGTCTACAATCGCTGTTTATGCATCAAAATGGGCCGCTTTTCAGCGCTGGTGCTTAGAAAGACAGCTGGACCCATGTTCATGTCATTTGGGCCACATTTTCTCTTACTTACAACTGTTATTGGACAGAAACCTGGCCTTCAGCACCGTTAAAACGTATGCTGCTGCAATCTCTTCATGTCATGAGGGGTTTAATGGCAGCACTGTGTTCAATAATCCCCTAACGAAACGTTTTTTAAAGGGTGCTCGCCGTCTCAGGCCGGTCTCTCGTCCCCTGGCCCCTAAATGGGATCTAGTTATTGTGTTAAATGCTTTAACAAAGGACCCTTTCGAGCCTCTGAATGAGGTTTCATTAAAACTCTTATCACTCAAAACAGCTCTACTGTTAGCATTGACATCAGCTAAAAGAGTGAGCGACCTCTCTGGCCTGTCTGTCTCTCCTTCCTTCCTGAAGATTCAAGGAGATGGGAGTTCTGCTGAACTGAGGCCAAATCCTACGTTTGTACCTAAGATTATCACAAGTTCATTCAGGTCCAGGATCATCACATTGGATGGGTTTTGCCTTCCTCCTCATGCTAACTCTGAGGAAGAGCAGTTGCATTTACTTTGTCCGGTGCGAGCCCTTAGATGTTATGTGAATCGCACAGCTGCGACACGTAAATCTGATAGGCTCTTTGTGCATTTCAGGGAGTGTTCTCAAGGTCAACCTTTGACCTCTCAACGGTTGTCACACTGGCTGTGTGAGGCTATTTCCCAGGCCTACATTTCATCTGGTCTACAGCCTCCTGACGGTGTTAGAGCTCACTCTACTCGAGGGTTGGCGACTTCCACAGCTTTACTCAGTGGCGTCTCTGTACAGGATATCTGTTCTGCGGCCTCCTGGTCGTCTGCCACTCCTTTCACCCGTTTCTATCTACAGGACGTTTCCAGCTCCTCCTTGACACATTCGGTTCTCAGGGTTGCTGTAAAATGAATCCTTTATTTTTCGTTATCAATAAAATCATTGATAAACTGACACAGTTGTTTATGTCTTTATTGAGGGGTGCTATTTTTTTAAAATAGCTTTTCTCTCATCATCAGATGATTGCTCACCTGCTTACCTCTTTTGGTGTGGCGGTTGCCAGGACTGGTTATGGTTCAGTCAGACCCAATGGGGCATGGACCATATCATGCTCCGCCCTTTAACCCAAAAGGCGTGGCTTAAAGGGCTACGCCCACAGGAAATGGAACGACGGTTACGTATTGTAACCCTAGATTCCATGAGTGTGGGCGTAGCCCTTTAAGCCTTTGAAGCCCCATTGGCTCCTTGCTTGGAAAAAATTTTATTTGCCATTGGGAGCAGTTCCTCGGTCGAGAGGGGTTCTTATGGACCGAGGGCGTGGGCCCACAGCAGGTGGGCGTGGACTAGAAGTTTTCAAATGTTGGTGCAAAGCACAGGGTAAACCCAAAAGGCGTGGCTTAAAGGGCTACGCCCACACTCATGGAATCTAGGGTTACAATACGTAACCGTCGATTCAAGCCAGCAGCGCGGTTCAACAAGAGAGGCGTTGACTGGTTGGAACAGATCACGTGCTACCTCCGCCAATCCAATCATAACGCTCGGGCTCTGAAGTTCTTCTTCTTGTTTTTTAATGGAAGAAAGCAAAAAACACAAGTACTGCCACCTACTGAAATGAATGTGTGACCGCGACGTCGTGGAATAAATGAGGTTTCTTGTAAATGAGTCGAGTCTAACCTGCCTAAATAAAGGTTGAATGAATGAATAATAACAACAACAACAACAACAACAACAACAACAACAACAACAACAACAATTATATTCTTCAAATAAATAATATACAGTATATATAATTTGTAAAAAAGAAAAAAAGAATTGAGGAAATGCATTAAAATGTTATTAAAAAACAACATTCTTCATAAATCAATTGTCTAACTGCAAATTTATATCCTAAAAGTTTAACTCTGTGAACCGGGTCCAGATAACGTCCAAAACTGACGTTCATACGACGTACAAATGCGGTCATGGTTAGACGTCAAAAATAGACCTTGTTTGCACGTCGGGGCGACGTCTAGAATTGGACTCTCAAATGACGGACAAGTCTAATTTGTAAAAAAAATAAAAAAGAATTGAGGAAATGCATTAAAATGATATTAAAAAACAACATTCTTAATAAATCAATTGTCTAACTGCACTTTTATAGTCCTAAAAGTTTAACTCTGTGAACATGGTCCAGATCATCTCCAAAACTGACGTTCATATGACGTACAAATGCGGTCATATTTAGACGTCAAAAAAAGACCTTGTTTGCACGTCGGGGCGACGTCTAGAATTGGTCTTCGACCAACGGGCTCTATACTGTATAGACGTCACCTCGACGTCCCCTGGACGTCTACTGTTTAGTGGGAACCTGCTCTTTGTATAAACTGTTTAATTTTTTTAATTTACATTATATCGAATAGTCTTGACTTCTGAAAGTGTTTCTCTAGCCTGCCTTATCGGTAACATTGACCTGGCAACGCTAATTGCTTATTTACCATAAATAACTGCCGTTATGGTGCGCGCGCATGTAGCGACATAGGGACATAGGCACCAAATGATCCAGCAAGGCCGAGCGCAATTCGTGGCACCGGCATGTCGTACTGACACTTCCTGTGACATGCCACTCTTCCTGTGACATGCCACTGTTTTTGTGACATGCCACAGTTTTTTGTGCCACTAGATGGCAGTTTTTACTGACATGTCAGTGTTTTCACAGTGACATGCCACAGTTTTTGTGCCACTAGATGGCAGTTTTTACTGACATGTCAGTGTTTTCAGCATGTCAATGCCTATTTTCGCCTAATTACTCATTTATACTGCCTCTTACTAAAATATTGATTCAAAATTGTGACTGTATTGCTTTTTAAATCATAGAAAACATTTATTTAATGGATATTTACTTGTTGTGGGGGACATGTAGTACTGACATGTCAGTGTTTTCAGCATGTCAATGCATATTTTCGCCTAATTAAATCATAGAAAACATTTATTTAGTGGATATTTACTTGTTGTGGGGGACATGTAGTACTGACATGTCAGTGTTTTCAGAATGCCAATGCCTATTTTCGCCTAATTAAATCATAGAAAACATTCATTTAAGGGATATTTACTTGTTGTGGGGGACATGTTACTGACTGTCAGTGTTTTCAGCATGTCAATGCCTATTTTCGCCTAATTACTCATTTATACTGCCTCTTACTAAAATATTGATTCAAAATTGTGACTGTATTGCTTTTTAAATCATAGAAAACATTTATTTAATGGATATTTACTTGTTGTGGGGGACATGTAGTACTGACATGTCAGTGTTTTCAGCATGTCAATGCATATTTTCGCCTAATTAAATCATAGAAAACATTTATTTAGTGGATATTTACTTGTTGTGGGGGACATGTAGTACTGACATGTCAGTTTTTTTGTGACATGCAACAGTTTTTTTGTGCCACTAGATGGCAGTGTTTTCAGCATGTCAATGCCTATTTTCACCTAATTAAATCATAGAAAACATTTATTTAAGGGATATTTACTTGTTGTGGGGGACATGTAGTACTGACATGTCAGTGTTTTCAGCATGTCAATGCCTATTTTCGCCTAATTAAATCATAGAAAACATTTATTTAGTGGATATTTACTTGTTGTGGGGGACATGTAGTACTGACATGTCAGTGTTTTCAGAATGCCAATGCCTATTTTCGCCTAATTAAATCATAGAAAACATTCATTTAAGGGATATTTACTTGTTGTGGGGGACATGTTACTGACTGTCAGTGTTTTCAGCATGTCAATGCCTATTTTCGCCTAATTACTCATTTATACTGCCTCTTACTAAAATATTGATTCAAAATTGTGACTGTATTGCTTTTTAAATCATAGAAAACATTTATTTAATGGATATTTACTTGTTGTGGGGGACATGTAGTACTGACATGTCAGTGTTTTCAGCATGTCAATGCATATTTTCGCCTAATTAAATCATAGAAAACATTTATTTAGTGGATATTTACTTGTTGTGGGGGACATGTAGTACTGACATGTCAGTTTTTTTGTGACATGCAACAGTTTTTTTGTGCCACTAGATGGCAGTGTTTTCAGCATGTCAATGCCTATTTTCACCTAATTAAATCATAGAAAACATTTATTTAAGGGATATTTACTTGTTGTGGGGGACATGTAGTACTGACATGTCAGTGTTTTCAGCATGTCAATGCCTATTTTCGCCTAATTAAATCATAGAAAACATTTATTTAGTGGATATTTACTTGTTGTGGGGGACATGTAGTACTGACATGTCAGTGTTTTCAGAATGCCAATGCCTATTTTCGCCTAATTAAATCATAGAAAACATTCATTTAAGGGATATTTACTTGTTGTGGGGGACATGTTACTGACTGTCAGTGTTTTCAGCATGTCAATGCCTATTTTCGCCTAATTACTCATTTATACTGCCTCTTACTAAAATATTGATTCAAAATTGTGACTGTATTGCTTTTTAAATCATAGAAAACATTTATTTAATGGATATTTACTTGTTGTGGGGGACATGTAGTACTGACATGTCAGTGTTTTCAGCATGTCAATGCATATTTTCGCCTAATTAAATCATAGAAAACATTTATTTAGTGGATATTTACTTGTTGTGGGGGACATGTAGTACTGACATGTCAGTTTTTTTGTGACATGCAACAGTTTTTTTGTGCCACTAGATGGCAGTGTTTTCAGCATGTCAATGCCTATTTTCACCTAATTAAATCATAGAAAACATTTATTTAAGGGATATTTACTTGTTGTGGGGGACATGTAGTACTGACATGTCAGTGTTTTCAGCATGTCAATGCCTATTTTCGCCTAATTAAATCATAGAAAACATTTATTTAGTGGATATTTACTTGTTGTGGGGGACATGTAGTACTGACATGTCAGTGTTTTCAGAATGCCAATGCCTATTTTCGCCTAATTAAATCATAGAAAACATTCATTTAAGGGATATTTACTTGTTGTGGGGGACATGTTACTGACTGTCAGTGTTTTCAGCATGTCAATGCCTATTTTCGCCTAATTACTCATTTATACTGCCTCTTACTAAAATATTGATTCAAAATTGTGACTGTATTGCTTTTTAAATCATAGAAAACATTTAATTAAGGGATTGGAACTATTGGAATATTGTTTAAAATAAAATATTTAAAAAAATTGTAAAAGGCTTGCATATTATATACTCTTCCTTGATTATGTCCTACTTGTCATATTGCTCAGAAATATGGGGAAATGCAAATAAAACTACTATTGACGTGTTAATAAAGTTACAAAAAAAAGCAATTAGGCTTAATAATAAAGTGGGATATTGAGAACAATCTAATAAACTTTTTATTAAATATAATACTTTAAAATGTAATGACATTGTTTTTATAAAAATAATACTGGAAATAATGTATTCATTCAACCTTTATTTATACAGGCTAGCCTCGTTGAGTCACGGGGACTCATTTACAAGAGGGACCTGTCTCACTCACACCAAACAACCATCCACTCTCACACTCACACCTAGGGTCAATTTAGAGTCACCAATCAGCCTAACAAGCATGTTTTTTGGTCTGTGGGAGGAAACCGGAGTACCCGGAGGAAACCCACGCATGCACGGGGAGAACATGCAAACTCCACCCAGAAAGGCCCCGGACCGGGATTTGAACCGGCAACCTTCTCGCTGAGAGGCAGCAGCTCTACTAGTTGTGCCACCGTGCTGCCCAAATAATATAAAGCACTTAATAAAAGTCTTCCCTCTGGAATTCATAAATTATTTAAGTTAAGAGAGAGTAATTATAATTTACGAGGTTTGTTAATATTTGAACAAGGTAAAGAGAACAGTAAAGTAAAATCTAGATGTATTTCAGTTATCTGCGTGAAACTGTGGAATGAACTGAATGATAATCTCAAATTATGTGCTTTTTTGGTGAGTTTTCAAAGAGCCTTAAAATGTGAAATTATAAAAGCTTATGGGGATGTTATGTATATGTACTGTACTGTATATATGTATTGTGTAACCATGTATGTATGTAATGTGAGTATGTGTACATGTATGTATCATATACATGCATATTTAAATATACAGTAAATGTTTGTATGTGCACTTATGTATATATATGGACAGTAGATATCTGTCATTATGTAGACTGCTGAGTCTATGAATAGGGTAGGCAAGTATAAGCCTTGGCTTCAGCCTATTCCTTTTTTGGTAAATTATTGATTTACCATTTATATTGTTTTCCTTTAGTTTGTAATGTTTTTAATTTACCAAAATAAAGTTGAGTTGAGTTGAGATTGCATGTTCTTTGGAAACAATGTCACAAATGGGGTTTCCTATTTATTTAACTTATTTTTATTTTTTTTATTAAAACAGAACTACAGAACACTACATAAACAGAAATATATACAAACGCTCGTGAATGATAACAGAACTACAAACGACAAGCTAGGGGGCGGTTTTCAAAATGATGAAAGTTGACAAATATATATATATATATATATATATATATATATATATATATATATATATATATATATATATATATATATATATACTGTATATCAAAATACAATAAATGAAAAAGTACGGGTACACAAAGGAGCAAGACAATATTAGAAACTTAAAAACAGCAAGTTTTTAGGTAACTGTTGTGAGATGGTTCTAGCAGTTTTCAAGTTTTTTACTCTACTTAACTAAGAATAGTAGGCTTTGAATTCATTCATGAAACATGGGAATGAGGGCTTATTATCCCTCCACTTGCTACAATGAATGTGGTACTTTGCTATAAGGCCGACTATATTTATGGCATCACAGTAAGCTGAGCTTAAGTTGTCTACATAAAATAAAATAGCATCTATATGAAATGAAGGAATGTTGAGTTTTAGATTAATCCAGTTTGTGATGTCAGTTCAGAAACTGCCTATTTATTTAACATGCTGTAAGGAATGAGGCATTCTCAGACGTCTCACACCTGATGGGAACAGAGTACCCTTGTCTGTGTATTACACTAACAAAGACTTTAAACCCAGGTGTGATTTGCCAATTTACATACAGCAGGTATGTGTGTGTGTGTGTGTGTTGTCAACTTTTAAAAAGCCTTTCCTTCAAACGCTGCTCTTCATACTGAGAAAGGGACTCGGATGAGAAGCTACTTCTGCTGTTACAAATAAACTCCAGTTGTTTCTGTAGTGAACGCCTTTTTGATTGTATCATGTCCTGGATGACTGAGAATCTTCACCAGCGTACCATAAGGACGTTTTTTTGAGTTTCTAATTGCTGCGCTCGGCCTTGCTGTGTGCATCGGTTCTCATCAGTCTGCATCCTAATCTCGCAGAAAAATGGACGGTAAGATGAAGTACATATGACACATACGGAGAGTATTAGCATTTATAAAAAATTAACTCTGCATAATTAACATGAACTAACAGTTATTACTACACTGATGATTTAGTGCTTGTGAGTCGTGACCATACATTTTCATCTTTTCTACAATTTCATTTTTTACTTTGATGTTTCTGTTTTTTCCACAGTTTCACATACATTTTGTGATGTTGAATCTTTTTTGAGCTGTGCTGCTTCTCAGTGCAAATTCTGTGAGAAAAAACAGCTTGGAAACAGTGACCACCTTCAAAGAAAGCACCTGAGAGAAGCTATTTATTTCTCATCCAACAATCAAGGTGTAATTCCAATTGTTTGTGTTAATTCATATGTGATTTAACTTTTTGCATTTGCAGAATGCCATGCATTTTGAACTAATTTTCATCTGTTTTGTAGAGCAATTTGTTATTGCCTGCTTTTGCAAGGATGTCAAACAAGCATCCAGGAGTCACTACCACTGCCCTATGTGTACCAATAAATCTCTTGTAATCACAAGAGCTCTTAACTTCAAAATACACTTGCAAGACACACATGGTAAGTGTCCTTTATGCAAATACACTGTTTGATCTTCATGCGTCTGAACAGAACACATTGAACTGTACACCAAAAAAATAAAAATTTGTAAAATAATTACCAACAATTCCACAACAACGCAACGTTACATGTTGTGTTTCAAGATGTATGTTTTTGTATTAGATGCATGTGTCGGTAAGGTGTATTGAACATGTCTTTCTCGTGTAGGTACTTCATCAGAGAAAAGAAAAGGTAATGTATGAGTCATGTTCATCATTGGTTGTTTTTTTTTTAAACAATTCAGTTGTTTTATATTCAGATCGTGCTGTAGAATATGAAAACTGCACCTTATTGTTTATTAGCTGACCTGACAGGTTCGTGATTACAGATAAGTATGGGCACATATTTTCCAATGTGCTTTAGAGAAAAGGTAATTCCTTTGTTAAACCTTTTTTTCATCCGATAATATGACATGTATGTCCAGATATTATGCACTTTTAACTTGTAGTATGGGTACCTGTAGTTTCAAACAGTGTATAGCAGCTTGGTGTTGATCCTCTACGACAGGGGTCTGCAATCTGCGGCTCTGGAGCCACATGCGGCCCTTTGGTCCTTCTGTAGCGGCTCTTTTAAGCTTTGACCAAAACTGACATAAGACTGAATTTTACTGGTTCTTATGACAACTAAAAGAGCTACTTTTAGCAGTTTTCCGGTAATTTATTTTTCAAATATGTGAATACTAGTAACATTACAAGAGTAAAAAACTTTCAGTTTATTATGTAAATGTAGAATA
>JBBPBX010073082.1:0-17913 GCA_038048925.1 Garcialebias charrua | reverse complement strand
CTTGTCTGTATATGACCTGGGTGTCTCAGACCACAGGGTCATCTCCCTGGAAGTGCCTTCAACTTCGCCTTCTTCTAACCCAAAACGACCCATCCAGTTCCGTGACTATAAAAACATCTCCCCTGATGTTTTGTCTGCTGATCTTCACGCCCTGACCGCCGTCAATCACTCATCTGCAGATGACTCTGTGAATTATTACAACCAATCTCTCCAGGAGCTTCTGGACCTACATGCTCCCTTGAAGACAAGACTGGTGTCTTTCTCCCGTTCAGCCCCCTGGTACACTGGTGAGCTGCGCAGGATGAAGGCAACTGGCCGTGCTATTGAGAGACGTGTAAAATCATCTGGTCTCTCGGTACATAAGCAAGCGTACAAAGAACATCAGAAAGCGTACGCCTATTCTCTTAAAGAAGCACGCTCCAAATATTACTCCAACATCATCAACACCTGCCCTGGAAACTCTAAACAGCTCTTCTCCACAATAACTCATCTGCTTAATCCCATTAAACAAAATCATGAGGACTCTGTTCAAAAATGCGACCTGTTCCTCTCATCATTTAAAAACAAAGTTAACACTATCAGATCCCAGCTCCACAACCTCCCTGACCTTAGTGTGCCATCTACCCATCTGCTTTCTGGGACCCTGAGCAGCTTTGATGAAGTTGTTCAGAGTGAGGTAGAGACCATCCTCAAGAAAATGAAGCCTTCATCCTGCGCCCTGGATCCCTTCCCCTCATCTCTCATAAAATCCAATCACTCTGCAATTAGCTCATTAATCACACAAATAATAAATCAGTCTCTACAATCTGGTCATGTTCCACTGCCTCTAAAAACTGCCATCATTAGGCCTCTTCTGAAAAAATCTAATTTGGATCCCGACATTTTTTCAAATTACCGGCCAATTTCCCACCTCCCATTTCTGTCCAAAGTGCTGGAGAAAGCAGTTGCTGCTCAGCTGCAGGAACACCTACAGCAACACTCTCTGTATGAGAAGTTCCAGTCTGGATTCAGAGCAGCTCACAGTACTGAGACTGCATTGTTGAGAGTAACGAATGATGTCCTCATGGCTGCTGACACTGGTTCTCCCTCCATCCTTGTCCTCCTTGACCTCACTGCAGCCTTCGACACTGTGGACCATAGTATCCTCCTCCACCGTCTTCATGTGGAGGTCGGTCTCTGTGACACTGTCCTGGACTGGTTCAGATCTTTCCTCTCCAATAGGCTGGAATGTGTCAGTCTTGGCAATGCCACTTCCCAGACAGTCGGTGTCTCCTGTGGTGTACCTCAGGGGTCAGTTCTGGGGCCCCTGCTGTTTTCCCTTTACATGCTGCCTTTGGGTCAAATTATTAATCAGTTCAACATTTCCTTTCACTGCTATGCCGACGACACACAACTTTACATCAGGACTGGAGCATCATCATCATCCCTATCTCCATCTTCACTCACTGCTCTCACTGCACTCACTGCTCTCTCTGCCTGCCTGGAGGAAATAAAGGCATGGATGAATCAAAACTTTCTTCAACTGAACTGCTCCAAGACCGAGGCCATATTGATTGGCACCCCTCACCAGATACAAGCATCAACTTTAACAACAATCTCCTTCTCTGGTCAAGACATCCCCCTCTCCACCTCTGTTACAAATCTTGGAATAAAAATGGACTCTCATCTCACATTTGAAAATCACATTAAGCATCTGTTTAAAACCTGCTTCTTCCATCTTCGAAACATCTCCAGACTTCGCCCATCTCTGACTTTTTCTGATGCTGAGAAACTCGTCCATGCCTTTGTCTCCTCCAGGCTCGACTACTGCAACTCCCTGTTTATTGGTATCCCTGGCAAAAACATTCAGAAGCTTCAATATATTCAAAACAGTGCAGCTAGGATTCTGTTGAGAGTTCGCAAATTTGATCATATTACACCCATTCTCCATAACCTCCATTGGCTTCCTGTCACCTACAGAATTCAATATAAAACTGCTCTCATTACCCATCAATGCTTGCACGGCACTTCACCTGACTATCTAAAGGACATTCTTGCACCATATTCATCCACCCGGTCTCTACGGTCACAGAACAGTAATTTACTTCATATTCCTCGGACCAAATTGAGGACCATGGGAGACCGAGCATTCTGTGTGGCTGCCCCCCGCCTGTGGAACTCCCTCCCTGATGACCTGAGAGCTCCACAGTCACTGGTTGACTTTAAAAGCGGCATTAAGACTTTTCTTTTTAAGCAAGCCTATTCTGCCTCCACATGATTTTATCTTTGATCTTAGCTGATATCTTTATTGATTTTACTTGATTTTATCACTTGTTTTATTTTATTTTTTAAGCAAGCCTAAATCTACATGATTTTATCTTTGATCTTAGTCGATATTATTGTTGATTTTATTTGATTTTATCACTTGTTTTATTTTTTATCTTTACCTTGTTACACATTGTAGCACTTTGAGATTTTTATTAATGAAAAGTGCATTACAAATTGAATTCATTATTATTATTATTATTAAATAAAGGTTGAATGAATGAATGATTGTCTACTGTTGTCTTTGTTGTCTACTGTTGTCATCATTCTCTGTTAGAATCAGGTCTCTCTTGTAAATGAGTACCCAAGGCTCAACTGGATTAATCTGTATAAATAAAGGTTGAATGAAAGAAAGATAAAAAGAATCAGGTCAGTAGATTTTCTTCATAAGTAAGATTAAAAGGTCATACACAGTGTACCATTAGTAGTCAATGTTCTAGCATCATACTCAAGCAAACGTCAACCTTATCCTGTATGCCATGATGATCTTATCCAAAGGATGATGAACAGCTGTGATTAATCACCTCCTCCCTGCCACTCAGGAACTGCAAGAGGTGGTTAGTAAAAAAGAAATTCTGGAATTTGTAAAATTATTTTAATATATTCATCATTCTATGATGGGTTGTATATGGCCCAAACCACACTACGAGAGGTAAACCTCACAGCATATAAACATCCATGCAATTACACCATCACACAATACCATCTCTTTACCAAACATATTATCAGTGAAATGTCTTAAATGTGAACACAGGAGAGATTAAATTAAAAACAATTATAAAAAAGCAAAGCCCACTAGAAAGATTCCTGATGAGTTTTGGGGTTAATTACAGTATTTTGTTTTACAGTAAAGTTGTCAAAAGTTGATTGTACTTTTCGGACAACAATAGTTGGTGTCAGAAGTACTTGCAAGAGAAAAATAAAAATGTATCAAAATATTTGACAAGAGCTTTATGCAACCATCTCTGGACAGATATTGAGATCTCCAAACAGTCCTGCAGTGGTTCAGATGCTCCAGAGCTGTTTTGAGAGAATCAGTTGGCAGCTTTTCGTAAAAGCTGCAACAAATGAGGACTAGGGTGAATTTGGAGGAGTATGCATTGTCTGTTTGCAGTTACATCAGCAAATGCATTGATGACATCCCTTCTACAGGGAAGACCATCATGATCCCGAACCAGAAATCCTGGTTGAATGGTACCCACAATCAGATTACCGAACGCTTAAAAATAATATGGAACAATAGCTTTGCACTAAGCCACATCTTTGACACCTAATGCGTGTATTGCTGCTGCACTATGTGGCTGTATCATGTATGTTTTACCTTACCATCATAATTCAATTAATCTATAACCTGGCACACAAACTGTGTAGTAAGTTATGTGCATTATATATCATGCACATTTAAGCAATATTACTACATGTGAAATACTTATTCATATAATTTAATCCTACTTGCACTGTTTTATTCTACCATGCTGTTCACTGTGTTCCTTTTGTACTTTGTAAATATTATATTTCTTTTTCACTTTTTGATACTTTTGCCATCCTTACAACTTTATTTTGTACTTTTATTGCATGCTTTAGTATTTCTTGCTTTTTTAGATAGTGGAAACGGTTCTTCTCGTGCTAAACATTGCATTGCATTGTTGACCTTGTGTTAACTTGCATTTGATAAAATGAACAATAACGTGTGACATCTCCTAAAACTGTGGAATTCAATCTACAGGTTTGGAGACAATGAAGCATTGAGAACTGCAAAGAAGAACCTGAAGATGTTTGTTTATGTTTATGTTTATTAAATTTGGACTAAAGATTGGACTAAAGCGAGCAAAGACAGACTATGCTCTCAAAATCCAGGGTAATTTCAGCATCAATGATCCATCAATCATGTAGAAGTGACTCAAGACCATCACCAACTACAGCAGGAGGAATGGTGCCTGTC
Organism: Garcialebias charrua; assembly: GCA_038048925.1. NCBI lineage: Eukaryota > Metazoa > Chordata > Actinopteri > Cyprinodontiformes > Rivulidae > Garcialebias > Garcialebias charrua. The sequence continues at coordinate 13,667 of JBBPBX010073082.1, read as the reverse complement.
CTTGAGGCCCATCTCTTCTAGATGGCCTCAACACCTTTTTGCTCACTTTTAAAGCACAAACTCCATCTCCAGCAGCAGGTCTTCAGTCCCAGCAGATGCCGCCTATTAGTCATTCAGCTGAGGATGGGAAGAAAATGCTTAAATGTGTGAATCTCTTGAAATCTACTGGCCCAGACAGTATTCCTGGATGAGTTCTGAAAGGTTGTGCTGAAGAACTGACAGATGTGTGGAAAGAAATATTTCCCCTCACTCTCTCAAGCTGTGATGCCAGTGTGTCTGAAAACCTCCACCATTATTCCAGTGCCCAAAAGTACAGCAGTGAATGGCAGGAATATTGGCCTGTAGCCCTCACTCCATACTCTCAAATGCTTTGAGAAGCTGGTCATGGTCAAAGTGAAGAGCAAGATTGACATCAATGTGGACCCAGAGCAGTATGCTTACAGGAAGAACTGTTCTTCATTCAATGCAGTGTCATCAGTTTTCCATTCAACTTTCACTCATCTATAGAGTTGAGTCTCACGTCAGGCTACTCTTCCTGGATTTTAGCTCTGCCTTTAACACCATCATCCCATACACTTTGGCTAACAAACACCAGCTGCTTGGCCTGACGCCTTCACTATGCAACTGGGTGTTGGACTTTTTGACACATCAGCTTCAGTGTGTCAAATTCCATGGCACTGCATCTTCCCCCATCATCCTTACTGGCTCTGCAGAGGGGAGAGTCCTCAGCTCCCTCCTGTACACATACAACTGTTCAGCTAAACACACAAACAAATTGTGAAATTTGTAGAAGACACAGTTGTTGTGGGACTGATATTCTACGGTAATGAGTCATCCTACTGCAGTGAGGTACAGGAACAGTGAACTGCTGTGGAAACATCCACCTTGTTGTAGGGAAGACGAAGAAAATGCTGGTGGACATCAGGAGGAGGAGTCACACCCACTGTTTGCTTATCATTGGAGGAAAGGCTGTGGAAATTATCCACAGCTTCAAATATCTGGGAGTCCACATTTCCAGGGATCTGACACCGTTAACACTCAGAACATCTTCAAGACAGCCCACCAGCACCTGAACTTACTCAGGAGACTGAGAGAGGCAGGTCTCAACTCTTCAGTGTTGGCAGTCACTGATTGGTGGAGAGCACACTCATCTTCTCCATCACTGCCTGGTACAGAAACTATTCAGTTGCTGAAAGGAAGGTTCTGCAGAGAGTGGTCAAAGCATGCCAGCGGACCACTCACTGTAGCTTCCCTTCTCATGACAACATCTACACTTAAAGGAGCAGGGCAGCTTACATCATGAAGGACCCCATCCACCCTGTTAATAAACTGTTTGACCACTTCCCCTCAGGCAGAAGGCTATGAAGCTTTTAGGCTACATTTATAGTCACAGTGCATAATATTTTTGAAAGTTGGAACCTTCAGGAAAATGTCTTTGAGTTGTTCTAATGATCACAGCCCCAACTTCAAGACAGCACACTGGAAACATAGGTTTTCAGAGTCAAGGCTCCCACATACTCAGGCATACTGTATGTACTCCGTGATCCACACAGACACTGTGCGTACTGTCCACAGACGGTTGACTTTTCATACTTTGGCATACACCCTGATGGGCTGCAGCCCAACTCAGCAGGTGAGGGGCATTTACCTTAGGGACAAACTGTGTTCGCCAATTGGTCATTTGCTGACTGGATTGCCCACTGGATTGATTGACAGATGGCAAAAAAATATAATAAAAATAATAATAATAATTAAAAGAAAATAAATTAAAAAAAAGAGCTACTGGCAGCTGGCAGCCCAGGAGCAGCGGTGTTGTGTTTATATGTTGTTAATAAAAAGTTCAAAAAAATAAAAAAAGGAACAGGGAATACTGGCCCTGCAGTCCACAAATCAGACCGACCTACCAGGAAATCTCTGGACCGTCCTGCAGCCACACTAGGCTTAATTTTAATTTTCTTGTGACAAATTCCTTAATTTCTCACAATTTCAGTCATGGCGTCAATGGACAAGGAGGAAGACATCGCTTGCCTCTTGGTTTAAAAAAAAAAAGGCACAATAATTCTGTCTGGTCACCTGGACAGTTTATTTTTTATAGACGTTTCGCCCTCTATCCGGAGGGCTTCATCAGTCAGAGGAGTTCCAGTAAACTGTTTCCCCACCAAGCAGTAATCTCCTTAACCAAAAGAAAAGGCCATTAAACCAGATCATGGATGAAGAAGGGGAATTTAATACATTGATGTCTCAAACAAAACTGTCACCGGGCAGTTTATTGTATGACACCGAATACGCATACGTGGTCATGAAAAATTGATCTTTGCATGGACATAGCTTGCGGGCATCTGCTTCGATTCTAATCCGGTACGTGCGGACCTCCGCGGAGTGACGTATGCCCGAGTATGTTGGAGCCTTTATTGTCTCTGACTGGCCATGCTTTTATTGACATTAAAAATAGATGGATGGATGGTTGGATGGATGGATGATTAATTAGTTTATGTGTATGATGCAGAGAATTAGTCTGATTGTCTGTAATATAAGCAGAAGGGTGACCTGTATCAGAAAGATAATCTGTCCTTTAACAGCAGACTGAAAGATAAGTTCTATTTCATCCCTCCTGACCGCCAGGGGCGGTGATTTCAAGCACGAATGAGCATTCTTGCGCATGCGCAGGTAGAGGTACAAATAACAACAACGTCACCCCGTGACCTGCCGGGGACCCGCGTGACTCTATATAGGCATGTCACATCTGGGACCCAGTCCCTCAATCTTCTCACAAAGCAAGGATTCCGAGGGACTAAGCACCCTGGCGGTCATCCGAAAGTCATAGAACCGTAGTTACAGTAGTAACTTTTGTTATCCAGGTAAAGAACTGTGCAAGCCACACAGGAAAACCATTTAGATCTTTTTAGAGGAACCCACAACATGACAAAATGCTATCAACGTAAATCTACTTGCTATGCAACATGAAGGATGCTCATAAATTATGTAATTTTGTCTTAATCGGCAAAGGCTATATCTGTTATGTTTTTTACAACTAGGATTAAAGACTACAGATGTTCAAACATCTGGCTGAGACAGTTTGACATACAATAGAATTGAATATTTTGAGGAAAAAACGCATAGCTTTGCATGGTCATTCTTGGCCTATTGTTAGAAAAATACATGGGATAATTACAGGCTTTATGAAAATTCAGTGTGTATTGTGATAGTCTTGACAGTCAATTAAAATCTTTGCCACAATTATAACATTTCTCTCCAGGGGCCTCCTGCTTCAAAGAGCACACCGCTTTCATACTGAAAGTTGGCATAGGTACAAAATGAGAAAAGTGTGTATGCACAGAAATATTCAGATATTTACCACAATGCGCATGCATGTTTATGCATTCCTTTCTTCCCATATCCCAACAAACATGGAATTGAGTGCACTGAATGCCTCTCCTGATACACCTCTGTTTAAATATGTAAAATAGATGCATATGTGTCTTGCATGTGAGATTCACAGCTCTGCACATTAAAAATGGTTTCTAGATGCAGCAAAATGAGTAATTTAATGGAATGTGAGTCAGAGACACTCTTAAATAAGTAGTGCAGTGTTAAAAACATGTTTTCCACATGCACAAAGAGGAGTGTGTTGTCAGTGAATGATGTGAACCGGGGAAGTTCACCTGCTGGCGATGCACTTTTGATTCTGAGGCATTTCCATCTTTAAGCATGTGTTTAAAAACACAATTACTATAAATACAGAGGCACTCAGGAGCTTGGTGGAACTTTTAAACTAGTTTTTTTAAATGTTTGATGTGAAGAAATGAGTTGCTGTCCATCAAAAAAGCATTTTTTGCCATGGAGTGGGGTAATTTTATAAACGTAATTGGGCAATATTTAGATGACTGGTCCCACACAGCTGGCAAGGCACGACTTAGGGATGAGTCAGAGTCAGAGTACCTTTATTGACATTGCACAAGTTTGCACCAGTACAGCGTGAATATGTACGCACAGTCATCCTGAAGGGGACTACGTGTGTGAAGCTGCTGCTTTCCTTATCAGCACGGTCCCTCTCATCCGTATCGGGATGAAGGTTACAGGTGTGGAAACAAAAAGGGGAGAACCAAGATGGTAATCAGTGGTATTACAAAAAAGATATATCACATTTTGTCTTTCAGGACACCATATGAGACAGCAAAAAACTCTACCAGCAAGTAACAGTTAAGACAAACCACATTTGCATTTGAGATCGAAGCAATGAGTAAAGTACATGAGCTCTGTTCAGATTAGCACAGTTCTGATGATAGGACCAGCCAGCCTTATCTGTCTGAGAGCACACAGAAAGTTCTCCGGGGAGGGAAGGGAGGGAGGTTGCGACAGTAGTTTCAGTCCTCAGTTGCTCAGACTCAGGAGAAATTTGTAGTCAGCCTGTCCAAGGTTGTTTGGGAAGTCTGATTAGATAACATGAGTTATCTTCAGGTCAGGCTCACAGTGTACTTTCCTGAGAAATACCCAATCAGTGTTTGGTTGTTACAATCCCCCAAAATTTGCTGCCTCTTATACCTTTTATTGGTGATATCTCTCAACAGTGCCAAAGCTGTAATTTTTCCACAATTACACACAACTTTACACAGCTAATTATGGATATGATAGTCTGCAACATGTCGAACTGTGGAATCATCATGTTTGAGCTGTTCTGAATTAATTTGCTGGTCTGACACTGTTTTCTTCTCATTGAGGATGAAAGTTCCCCTTAGATAATTCAAAGACAAACTTTACAATTCAGGTTGTAGTGAGTTGATTTTGATTTGATTGTGAGGCATCATATGTTGCATTGTATGAGGTTCATAATAAGGTTCGTAATTCAGTTTATTTAATCAGATTTAAACCATAAATGCCCAAACTTGTGAAAAACAACGAACCGTTCGTACGCACAGATTTGTTCTTAAACTGTGCGTACGAGTGATTTAGGATCATTTGCGGCATTCAACAATGTTTTCGTATCCTACGATTTTTTTCAGATACGAACAAAATTTACGAGTGGTCCGGACCTGTCGTATAATTTAGGAGCGTCAGTCTGCTGTCATCCAGACGGATCTTCTCCACGAATAACTTCATATTTCGTTATTTAGAAAATATTTTGGGTTTAAAAAAATCACGCACCATAATTATTCTTGACAATAGGTTATTCTGTTTGAATTAGAATTATAATTTTAAGTTTAATTTGTCTGGTGTGTCGCGCAGGCTTCAGTGAGTCGTGCGCTCCCCTTGGTCATCAAAGCCCTCCTCATATTAACACCCAGGTACATAAAATCCCCATACACCGCCGCAGAACAAGTACGAATTAAGACTGATCTTGTGCCAAACACCATCGGAGCAATTGATTATTATATCTGATTCGAAATATAACCTGCAGAATGTGGTTGCGCGCTGACCAGGAGGTGCGCGCATCATTTGTGCTGCAAAACATGTTGGCACGCGTCTTGCAGCGTGGCATTTATTGTCCACCATCTCGCAGACTACAGTATTCCTTGATCTCCTCCTGTCCGTGCTGCGGCGAGACGTTTGTTTGAAGCCATTTTCAGATCAAACCATTTATTCTTGATTTCTGATACTGTACGACCCACGGGAGACAAAACATATGCACTACAATATTAATATGATGTTAACTGTAGTTTCGAGACATTTTAAAATGCTTCTGTTCAAAAACACATCCGACACTTGCGGGGGGGTGGGGGGTAGCGGTGCGCCACGGCTCTTCTGAATAAGTGAAACTATAATGTAACACAGTACACTAAAATTAAAGATATTTGACCATCCGACACTTGCGGGGGGGTAGCCACAGCGCCACTGAGAGCAGATCTCCGAACGCGTGAAGTTCCTCCTTTTACTTCTTGAGTTTGAATGAATGGACACTTCCTGCTGTCAGAAGGCAGGAAACGTGGCCTTATATGGTGTTTTGAGGGGTGGGAATTATGTAAATGACCTCTACGCGTGCACGCGCAGCTGTTTAGGACAGGTGGGATTCATTAAATTTACGCAACCCATTTACACACGTTTCCTCAGGATAGAAGACTTTGTTGAATCTGACGTGGCATGTTCGTACGAACGCTTCGTACGAACAAAAGTAGGAGAAATTTAGGATAAAAATACAAACATTTTCGTGAATGAGGGCCAATGTGTTATATACCCCACAAGTTCAGAAAACCAAACAAATCAATATTTTTATGTGTTAATGTGAGTTTAAGTACTTTGTAGTTTGTTATTGTGGACTGAAAAAGTTTGTTTGGAGGTCTGCACATTTTCATGGCAGCTCAGAGAAGTGTGTATAATTGTACACATTTTCATGCAACATTTGTATCGATAAATCCAGACGTGCGTGGAACCTGGCGTATGCAACCGTTCTATATGCATGCACTATTAATACATAATGCCAATTTTTTGCTAACATGTTTAAACAACAAACATTTGATTCCTAAATTGCACATTTTTAATGCTGTTCTATTTGTTTTGTAGGGAAACTTCAAGATACTTTAACTTTTATTTATTTTTTATTTTTATTTTATTGTTGCTAAGTTTAGGCAGAGAAAATGCTTAATTTTATAATTCCAAGGCATCCAACAAAGCAACATTTTTCTAATCACTTTTAAGGCAACAGTCTAGAAAAGTAACTTTTTTTAAACAGTTGTTTTGAAACTTTTTGTTGTTGTCTTTGAATGGAATATTGTTTGTTGTGTGATGAAGCAAATGCAGAAATAATAAACACTAAATACCGTGATAAAAAAGAAATATATAATAAAATATATTTGGATTACCCACTGGAAGCTTCTCTCTGCAAGAACAAAATCAGTTAATAGATAATTGGTGGTTTAGTTTGATTTCATTAGTGTTTTATTCAGTCACAAGGAGGTAAGTTTTCTGAGGGAAAGAAGCTTAAATGGGGCATCCAGAAATGTACAACTGTGGTGTGATTAATTAATTTTCTTCACATAAGCCCTCAACACTATCTTATTCATCAAGGTACTTAAATATATATATTTAATTTTGTTGGTTTTATTTTGATATATAACACTCAAAACCTTTCCAAGGTATAATTTAATCCTACATTACCAGGTTCCTAGTTTGTGTTGAATTTGCAGTGTGAACAAATCAGTCATTTTGACGACAGCCCGGTAAGAGAAGACCTTGTAGCTTTTCAGATGTACGGGGTCCTTGCGGGGACCAGTACATCTGAGCAGGTTATTCGTTTACCTTCCCAACGTCTCCTGGTTTCGTGTTGGTCATCAGAAAATACGTCAGCTGCCCCTGGCTCAAGATAACTTATTCCAGGAAGGAATAAACAAAGTTTTGAGCTTACGCTCATTCGAAATGGACTCATGACAACATGTTATTAGTCCTTAACTGAATGACTGTCCTTAGCGTTTGACTGATGTTCATTCAGCTCTTTGGGGAACCTCATCATAGCTCGAGGTCCTCCAGCAGACTTCCTCATTTCAGCAAAAGCTTAGAACTTAGTAGAAAATCTGAGAAAGAGAGGACTTGTCTCTTCCCCATTGGTCCAAAAAGAACCAGTCGAGCAGTTCACTTGTTATCACGATTCAAGGTGAAATTCAGAGCAGAGTGAAATTGTTTAGGAAAAGTATCTGAGTGAGAAGACTTTCAGACGCTAGTTAGAGTTTTAGCTGAAACTCAACAAAAACAACTTCTGTGTAAGTCAGTTTGACCTTTTATCTGAACTTTGACACCATTTCATTTGATCAAGTAACACAGTCATGCTTCACATTTAAAGAATAACATAGCATATAACATATATCATGAAAATGACAAAATGTTATTCTTTTGATTACATTAGAATAAAATTAAAGAAGCCAATAGTCTCTTTTGGTGACTATGTTCTCAGATTACAACTAATGGAATAATTTATATTAAATGTCTTGCTTTACTGAGAGGTCAGTAAAGGTAATCTCTGGAACAGTTCAAAAATACAAAGGTGTATCAGAGCGGGCACGGTCATGCCCACTACATTCACAATAAAAAAACAGAAGAAATTGATTAATTTGGATGCAGTTTGATCTGCATAAACATGGAACAAAATGGTGCTACATTGAAATAAAATAAAAGTAATAAAGTAGAGAGCATCCTGTGTTCCAGCATCAATGTGTGGCATGGAGGCTGCACAGCTGCAGAAAAAGCTTTGCAGAGAGTGATGAAGGTTGCACAGAAGATGTTGGAGTCAGCCTCTCCACCATCACAGCCATCTACACATCCAGCTGCATGAAGAGGGTCACCTGCATCATGAAGGACCCCACTCACCCAGCATACACACTTTTTGCCCCACCCACCTCAGGAGGGGGGTTGAGGAGCATTGTGTAGAATCACACGACTGAGAAACAGCTTCTACCCTGTCCCTGAGGCTGTTAGGTTGTTTTCGCACACGATAGTCCAGAAGACTCGGTTCGGTTGGGGACCAATATTCATAACATTTTGTTTACATTTGAGCTGGTGTGGTTTGCATTCACACTGCACTGTGCAGTCGAGCCAAGCTGTTTGAATCAACCTGTTCCCCACCTTGCCTGTGGTGGAAAGTTAGTGAGTAGTATCCGGTCTGCTTCCATTCACACTGTACTCGAACCACGCTAGAGTTTTCTTCTACCAGACCAGGGGTCTGCAACCTGCGGCTCTGGAGCCACATTAGGCTCTTTGGTTCCTCTGCAGCAGCTCTTTCAAGCTTTGACCAAAACTGACATCAAACTGAATTTTATTGTTTGTTATATAAACTAGTAAAAAAAAAAAGGACTAGTTTTAGCAGTTTTCCTCTTATTTCTTTTGCTGGAACATGTACAAGGAGAAGAAAAAAAAACACTCATTTTAACTTTATGCTTTATTTCTATATTAATTTTCCACAATAAAAAAAAATACATAGGTCTGCATAGTTAATAGTTTTTTTTATTAATTAAAAAAAACTACCACCACCCCCACACACATGAATCTGGTCTTTTCATTTTTCTTAAATTGTAAACATCTAAATAATTATATTTTTTAGCTTTATAATGTCACCCCTAATGGCCACAAAAGCCCCCCTCCAACAAACCTAAAGTAACTCATGGGCCACCAGGTGATAACCATAGCAGGTTGTTGCAGCTCTGATAACTTTTAATTTAGTGAACAAAGGTGTAAAATGGCTCTTTTCATCGTAAAGGTTGCAGACCCTTATACCAGACGAAGACCTAGGTTTTTAGGCGGGCCCGAGTTCGCCTTTTTCTTCCGTGACAGAGTTTGATGACACATTCACACCTCCCCAAACGAACCGGACTTCCTAGGCAAACTGTCTAGGGATCGGGACAACAGGGCTAGTGTGAATGCACCCTTAGACTCATGAATCTTTAACCAGGATAATCACTGTGAAATATCACATCATGTTGCTGCTGCTCTCTTTCATGTTGCTGCTGATTTATTTCATGCTGCTGTGTTCATTCGTACTCATCTGCTCACACATACTCGTGTGTGTTGCTGTTCGTATTGTTTTTATGCTATTTTATGCTAGTGCTTAGTGTACTTTTATTAACATTTTTCTTAGTTCATACCTTAGATCTTATTAAAGTTTTTATTTGATGTTTTAATCCTTTTGTTGGATGTGGCTGGCACCCTGTGTACATAATTTCATTCTATCACATGAACCACATGTGGTGGAATGACAAATAAAGAACCTTGAATCCTTGAATCTTTGAATCTTGAATAAAAAATATTTTCTTTTTTGTTGTATGTGTGCGTTGTTAATTAATTAAATTTGGAAATGAATACATAATTTTTTTTTTTCATAGCGGCCACACTCTGTGGATGCCTTTAAGCTACAAGACTGTGGTGTGCTCCAGATATCAAAACCATCAACCTCTACTCTTGCATCTTGGGCACAGTGGAAGCAGCACTGCAGATAAAGGAGGAGTAAGCAAAAGAGGAGTAAATGTTTAGGTATTTGGACTGAGTTAGCAGCTAACCCACAAAAACTGGCTATTCCCGTCATTGTACTGGCCAACATGCTCTTCAGATAATAAGACAGATTACATTTAACTTCCTCACTCATCTCTGCAGTCTCTAATGCTCCTTTTCCACCGGTCGGCACGGGTCAGATATTACGTCATATGTGCGTCGCAGACACCCACTTTACGCCTTCTCCACCAGGATATTCCGAGCTTTGCCGCGCCAGATTTTTGGTGTGGTTTCAGAGGGGTGACAACCCGTACTCACCCGCGCCGGAAGGAGAATTCTGTGTGGACTCAAGCTGTTTTCACGGAAGCGAGAGAAGCGAACACGGAAGGACTTTACATGAATAACACGGTAAAAACAATTATTTGTTTTTAAAATTATAGCAAAGATGGGTCTTCAGCTGAACGTGTCCTTAATAAAATCACGTACTGCTCAAAACTGCAGGATTTTAAAAAGTACGATCGCCACGAGCAACGCGCGCGGGCGGCTTAAAATGTAGCTCAATGAACAGATATAAAAATATATTTCATAGCTGACTTTATAGTACGAGGGCTCCTGAGCTCAACCACTCTTTAATAATGTCACGTAGTGGTCAAATCTGCTGCATTTAAAGTAGGTTCGCTTTGACTTCTTCCAAACATGTGCGTGCACTACGAAAATAAATTATAAAAATTTGAATATTAATTCAAATAACTCCAATGGGTTACAGTCAGTACATGAACATCTTGTGATTACACTGTGTTAGTTTGGATAATATAAGTGGTGTGGTTTTTAGGTACTTCATGATAAGTGTTGCAAAGTACTATGGCGAAAATAATTGAAGCTAGCTTGACACATTTATGTCTATAAAACATTGAATATTAATTCAAATAACTCCAACGGGTTACAGTCAGTACATGAACATCTTGTGATTACACAGTGTTAGTTTGGATAATATAAGTGGTGTGTTTTTTTAGGTACTTCATGATAAGTGTTACAAAGTACTATGGCGAAAATAATTGAAGCTAGCTTGACACATTTATGTCTATAAAACATTGAATATTAATTCAAATAACTCCAACGGGTTACAGTCAGTACATGAACATCTTGTGATTACACTGTGTTAGTTTGGATAATATAAGTGGTGTGGTTTTTTAGGTACTTCATGATATGTGTTACAAAGTACTATGGCGAAAATAATTGAAGCTAGCTTGACACATTTATGTCTATAAAACATTGAATATTAATTCAAATAACTCCAACGGGTTACAGTCAGTACATGAACATCTTGTGATTACACTGTGTTAGTTTGGATAATATAAGTGGTGTGGTTTTTTAGGTACTTCATGATATGTGTTACAAAGTACTATGGCAAAAATAATTGAAGCTAGCTTGACACATTTATGTCTATAAAACATTGAATATTAATTCAAATAACTCCAACAGGTTATAGTCAGTACATGAACATCCTGTGATTACATTCTGTTAGTAAAAAAAAAAAACAGTTTCTGGACTAAATTAACCACATTTTTCTTTTACAGTCAACAGAAGAAAATCACCAGAATTCAACAACCTGTGTCGTCTTCTGGAGGAAGCCGTGAGACACCAGATGGAAATTCGTTACTTCTGTTTGTCACTTCAAACTTTTCCTATTAAACGTTATATTTTCTTAAGTGGTGTCCTGGAACATTCAATTTCCTTTACAATGTGAAGTGTGTATAGTGTTTAAATCCATACTGGAAGTTAAGAGAACTTTCCATTTGCATTTGACCTTTAAAGAATCATAACATAAAGATTATTAGAATCTGCTCAACTGTTATTACGTTATAAATTATTTGGTTCTAGGATGAAGTCAGACAAAAACAGTCAAAAGTGGCCAAAGTCCTTTGGACAGTTTAAAGTTAAAGTTCATAGACCATCCATCTACCTATCCATCATCCATCCATCATCTGTGCCCAGCAGCAACTTTACCAGGGAGACACAGGCATCAACATCCACCCCTTCAGCTCCTCAAGGTGTTCACAGACCATCCATCCATCCATCCATCATCTGCGCCCAGCAGCATGCTTTGCCAGGGAGACACAGGCATCAACATCCACCCCTTCAGCTCCTCAAGGTGTTCACAGACCATCCATCCATCCATCATCTGCGCCCAGCAGCATGCTTTGCCAGGGAGACACAGGCATCAACATCCACGCCTTCAGCTCCTCAAGGTGTTCACAGACCATCCATCCATCATCTGCGCCCAGCAGCATGCTTTGCCAGGGAGACACAGGCATCAACATCCACCGCCTTCAGCTCCTCAAGGTGTTCACAGACCATCCATCCATCCATCCATCCATCCATCCATCCATCCATCCATCATCTGCGCCCAGCAGCATGCTTTGCCAGGGAGACACTGGCAGTTTCAAAGATCACAGTGTGATGTTTTAAATCAATCAACTTTATTTATAAAGCACATTTTAAAAACCACAGGGTCAACCAAAGTGCTGTACAATAACATAAAAGACAAGTTAATTAAAAACTATAAAAAGCATACAAAAATAAATAAATACATATACCAGTCTTACTGCAGGTGTGTTAACATGCCATAAAAGATAAGATCACGTGTTAAAAGCCAAGGAATAAAAGTGTGTTTTTAAAAGAGATTTAAAAACATGAAGAGAGAAGGCCTGTCTGACACTGAACAGTTCCACAGCCTGGGAGCAACAACGCCAAACGCTCTGTCACCTCTGAGCTTCATCCTAGTTTTGGGGACTGTCAGCAGCAACTGCTCTGCTGATCTGAGATTGGGGAGGGCAGGAAGGTTGAAGCAGCTCAGACAAATATGGTTTTGCAACTTTATCAAGCACCTTGTGCATAACTAAATAATAAAATAAATGTTTTTAATACATCTTTATTGTAAAAATAGTAAATTGGAAAATACATGGGTTTAAAGAAGGCAACAAGGTAGGATTATGAATTGGGTTTAAAAATTACAGCTCATGAGGTACTCATTATAGCATGACATCTCTTTCACAACATTCTGTCAAAGCCTTTATCGTGTTCTTCTTCTTGTGGTGGCTACTAGTAAATAGCTTGAGGGAACACTACTGCCACCATGTGGTAAGACGAGTAGGATTCTGGACCCCGCCCACAGAAGGGGTACAAAAAAGCTGTGGAAACAGAACTAGATGTGATCCGACCCGAACTGAGCCGATCTGAGCCGACCCAAGCTGAGCGGTGGAAAAGGGGCATAAGAGAGTGATGTGTCTTTGTGCTCGTAGAAACATGGCTCAGTAACAACATTCCACACAATCCTATTCAGCTCAACTTCTTTACATGCTACTGAGTGGTCAAAGCTCTTGTCAAAGAAGGAAAGTCATGCAGAGGTAGGCTCTGTGTTTACTTCAAAGATGCCTGGTGCTACAATGCTGCTGAGGTCTGTATGCACTGCTCACTACTGCAGGAATTTACTGAAGGAATTTTTAGGCCATTCTGCTTGCTGCTGTTCACATCCTTGCTGGATTTAGAGATGTGAGCTGACGCTGCAGGAGAAGACACTTACTGGAAGTCTGTTCTGAATCAAATAGCTTTTTGTATGCAAGCCTGAGGGTGGTCCACAACTTACTGATCAGGAATCAGCATTGTGCTCATACTGCCAATTCAGTTATCCATCTGATATTGTAATCACTGTAAAACAGTCACATGACATTTTAGCATATGCAGCTCAATTTCATTTCCAT
>JBBPBX010073081.1:0-17913 GCA_038048925.1 Garcialebias charrua | reverse complement strand
TTAAGGCCTTGTTATACTCGGCAAGACGGCCTGTCGCACGTCTTTTACCCCCCGTTGAGTGAGCAAACATTGCGCAACTTTTGGCCGCACTCCCGCTGTGATCCCCCGGTGACAGCCCGTCGTGTACATAGCCCCCAGTCAGAACTCCGAGACGCCGACGATGCGGCTCGCAGCGTGTGATTGGTTCAAAGTTTGTGGGCGTTTTTTGTTTTTGCTTTGACAGACACATGGATAGTTTTGAAGAGAAACTTGTCTGTGTGTGCGCGCGCACGCAAACCGTGCGCCTCAGCACACTTTGCGCATTGCACCCAACACACACACACACACACCAATACATATATATATATATATAAATATATATATATATATATATATATATTTACGCGCGCGCACACAAAAGCATGCGCGCGCCTGCATGCACCCTTTAAAAGAAAGCAAACTCCGCTGTTAAACAACAAGCCGTGGTGGTCTAGTGGTAAACACGTTGCGCTGCCACTCCCAAGGACGTGAGATCGAATCTCACATGGTTGAGTTTTTTTTTTTTTTTTTATAATACGGTTGTACGGGTACAGCGTGCAAAACTGTAACTAAAGCCTATTTTTATTTTACAGAAGAGAGCCATAATAATTGTTAATTTTGTTTGAAGAAGGGGCAGAAATAATGAGATTTTTTTCTTCTTCTGCCTCCTTTCATTTCATGTATTGTTTTGTTTTATAATGTGGTTTTGTAAATAATTTTCTTGTGTTTTTACAATTTGAAATGAATAAATTCAATAAAAAAAATAAAAAAAGTTGGAAGAGGGAGGGAAGAGGGAGGGATTTATTATAATTTATCCCCCACGTCTTGCCAAGTATAAACACTCAATGCGGTCGGTGACACACACGCAATTGCATCATCACTGGGTTCACTCAGCGGGGGGTAAAAGACGTGAGACACTAGTATAAGGGCCAGTTTACACGGCGCGTATTTTGAGTGTAACCGCTACTTTCTCTTTGCGACTTTGCTTATCGCCTACACGACACCGCTGGCCCCCCTCTATGACACCGATAGTTTTCTGAGCCTGCTCCCAAAGTGGAACTTTTTCGCTGCACCCCCGCTGATAATGTAAACATCTCCTGCTGATCTTTTGTGTCAACCACATGCGCGCAGCCCGCATGCGCGGGGCAGGCTGACATTTCACGTGTCACGTTGCAAAATATAACAGTTTAACAATAATAAACAGTATTTATGTTGGCGTGGGAGATGTTTAAATTTATCTGAACTGTACAGTATCTATCTGGACTCGTTACATTTTTTAAACAGTGCGTAACGTGCTGTGAAAATGAAGACACCAGGTTTATTTTTTATTTATTTATTTATTTATTCAGCAGCACAAATTTTACAACACAAACACTGAGAATTAAACTGAACACACTATTAAAACACGTGAACCGAACTGTAACTACGTTAATGAACTGGACTCTTGCTGTGTGTTCATCTGGACCCATCAGAACCGCCGAACCGTCTGCCTGTTTGTTGGAACGAGTCGACAGCTTCTGCACCTGGCAGAAATAAATAAATAAATAAATAAAAACTCCGTTGTTGTGTGATCAAAGTAAACACAAGCAAACATTATATAAGAACGTTGATTTACCTGCTGTAAGTCAGCTGTTCATCACGGAGTAAAGTCAGACTTCATCCTCATCGACTCGGTTCTGGTCCACAGTCAGCAACTGGTGCAGCTTGTTAGATGAAAAGAGTCCCGCTTGGTGTCAAATAGTGTCGACTCTTATCCAAAATCCAGCTTTAACTTGTTGTTGTTAGCTCAGCTTTTAGCACAAAAGAAACTAGCAGACTGCCAGCAGAGTGACGCAGCACACATGCGCAGTGGGTGAAGGTTCAGCAGGACGCATGCGCAGTGGGTGTAAGCGGGGGGGCATGAGGGAGGGGGGAGATTCGAGCAGATCCATGTCAGATCCGTGTCAACGCAAAACTTTTAAACTAATTAACATGCCCAAAAGTTACGTTTCCCCCACACAGTGTCCGTGTAAACAGGGCCTTATTAAGGAAAAGTTAAACTGAGACACACCTTTACTATAATTTTGAGCAAACAAATACTTTTTTTTAGGTGGTTATCTTGTGTCCCTAGGTGTAAGTGAGAGAGTGAATGGTGGTTTGTCTCGTTTGTCTCTATGTGTCCCTGTGATGGACTTGCGACCCATCCAGGGTGTACCCCGCTCCTCGCACAGTGATTGCTGGACATGGGCACCGGTGACCCCCGGGACCCAAAATGGCAGCACGGTGGCACAACTGGTAGAGCTGCTGCCTCTCAGCGAGCAGGTCCCCGGTTAAAATCCCGGTTCGGGGGCCTTCCTGGGTGGAGTTTGCATGTTCTTCTCTCCGTTCATGCGTGGGTTTTCTCCGGTACTCCAATTTCCTCCCACAGACCAAAAACATGCATGTTAGACTGATTGGTAACTCTAAATTGTCCCTAAGTGCGAGTAAGAGAGTGAATGGTGGTTTGTCTTGTCTCTATGTGTCCCTGTGATGGACTTGCGACCCGTACAGGGTGTACCCCGCCCCTCACACAGTGATTGCTGGATATGGGCACCGGCGACCCCCGCAACCAAAAAAAGGAAGAAGCGGGTAAAAGATAATGGATGGATGGCTGGTTATCTTGTTAAATTTCAAAGAAATGCACAGCGAGTCATCAGTCTGCATGTACCTGCCTCCGCAAATCGACTTTTCCTCCTGGTTAAGGTTGGGGTTAAGGGCCAAGATGGTGTAGAGGCAGGGCAGCCGGCTCAGGACCGGAAAGTCCCGGGTTCGATCCCCGGTCACGGCATACCTCGTTGTGTCCCTGGGCAAGACACTTAACCCCGAGTTGCTCCCGGTAGGACTGGAAAGCGCCTTGCATGGTAGACCACCGCTACCGGTGTATGAATGTGTATGAATGGGTGGATGGTTGGTACTGTGAAGTGCTTTGGGGCCCTTCATAGGGGGCTAGAAAGTGCTATATAAGTAAGCTCCATTTACCATTTACCATTTTGAAATGCAACTGATATGACCATTAAAGTGCATTTATTAAGGAAAAGTTAGACTGAGACACACCTTTACTATAATTTTAATCAAACCAATAATTGTTTTTATGTGTCAATCTTGTTAAATTCTTGTTAAAGTCCTCCCGTGCACGCTCCTGCAGCCGCCATTTGGCAGTTGATCAATTTTTGGGTGGTCATCAGTGATGCATAATAGATGTGACTTATATGGCGAAGTGACTTATTTATGTTTTATTCCACTTTATTAGACATATTAGGACTGATGTGACTCATACGACGGTGCAACGTGTATGGCAGCCAGTACAAGTACGGTAGTTTCTCACTGAGCTGCATCTGTTGACTCAAATGACTCAATTTTGGAGGAAAAATTTTACATTTTCAGTTGCAATTTTATTGAATTTTGTGTATTTGTGACCACTTGGCCACAGTTTGAATGTAAATCTTTGAAACTCATGCCTTTTTTTGTGCATAGATTGAAATACTATAATTAAGAATGGATATTAATTTATTCACCACCACCTGTCTTAGCCTATTTTGTAATCTACTAGTTTACTAAAATACACTTAAAATGAAGATGTATTTGGACCATTATTTAAACAATTTTGGCAACATATTTAGAGCTGTGCATGTTTTCTGTCAGAGGAGAGCTCTTCTAATGGAGTCAAAGTACAACTCTGGAACTCCTGAGAGGTGAAAAGCCTTAAATAAAACTAAACGTAATTTGAGATGCTTGTGAAAACTGTGACAGTTTTGAGAGAAAATTTGTTGCCTAAAGTTTTTGAACAAGTTCAAAACTGAAGTGACAACTCTGCTAAACTGTACAGCTGTATGCTTCAAACAAGGAAAGTGAGAACTCCTCCAAATGTTATGAGGCGTCCCTCATGGATGCTGTTGGCCAACTCCTCCCCCGCAGTTGCAGTCCAGTGAAACACAACCTTAACCAGAAGATGAATTAACATTAACATGTTTCTGTGTTACTCTGTTCAATGAATGGATTTTCCATTAGTATTAAACGATAAACTCAAATTACTTGCAGATCTCATAAAAATGTTGCCTAATAGATCTGAACAGTTTTACGTTTGTTTTGCCTTTTATCAACCTTAAATGTCAACCTATACTTCCCCAACACAGCATGCAGTGTAATACTGTATCTAAGTGAGAGTTTACTGTCTTCATATCTTTAACAATTACAATGTATTAAAAAAAAATTAAAACCACTTCAGAGATGGCATTGTTATTGTTTGGAGTAAGACATCTACAAAGTTCATCTGAGATAAAGTTTTGAAAAAAATTGCATCAATACCCACATACAGTATAAGGACTGGAGAGAACAGATACCAAGACTCCAATGTGGTTTACAGTGTTTATTTATAGAATTATAATAAACATCAATGGTTGGGAGCTGGAACCCTGAAGAGTAAGGAGAGGGGATATAGATCTATCAGTAGGGGGTGATCATGTTTCTGCTGATCTTTCTTACGGTAGGGATTGGAGTCAGTTGAGGGGAAAGGTGACCCAATGGTTCCAGGGCAAAGAAGGTCAATGCCTGGATAGTGGTTCCAAAGCTGGAGGCAAGAGGAAGGTGTGGAGTCACAGGAAAGCATGAGATCCACAGAGAAAAATCCAGGAGACAGGAGGATGTCAGCGGTTTTACTGAAAACACTAAGGTACGGTATGTTAATCTTACAAGAAAAACACTAGAACACAACTACATTGGCAGGAAAAGAAGAAGGACTTTTCTTTTTCATGCCAATAAATACACACTCTTTTGATCTGATTCGATCTGCAATCCTGTGCAGCAATAACAGGACGTGAAACTTTGTTTTTCAGATTTCACCATGGAAGATTTCTATGACACTGTATGGTGGAATGAAGTATTCAGTCATGCTTTAAATATTATTTATTGTATTGATTTAGTCCATCCATTCATTATATTTACCCACTTGTTCCTTTTTGGGTGGTGGAGGTCACTGGTGCCCATGTCCAGCTATCACTGTGCAAGAGGTGGGGGACACCCTGGACAGGTCTCCAGTCCATTACAGGGACACAGAGACAAATGAGACAAACAGCCATTCACTCTTGGGACAATTTAGAGTTACCATCAGTCTAACATGCATGTTTTTGGTCTGTGGGAGGAAACCAGAGTATCCAGAGAAAACTGAAAGTTATGCACCATAACTCATGTTCCCTGAAGGAAGGAACGAGGTGCAACACTATTGCTATGGGAAATTGCGCCCCCGCGTGATTACCTGAAGGAATACATTCACGCCTTTACGGCAGGGGGCGTCAGCGTCACCCCAGAGACCCCGCCCTCTGGGTACTTAAGACGCGGACGCCCATCTTTAAAGTAGCACTTTGAGATTTTCATTAAAGGGGACCACACATGCAAAATTCACTTTTTAATGTTTTTTTAACTCAACTTTGGGTATGTACTTCATAAAAAAACAGTCCTAAGGCCAAATAAATGCACCCAGTGGTTTATTTACTCTAAGTAGATTTATTTGTCTGTGATAAAAACGGTTCGTTTCTCACTTCCTGCGGTTTGTGACATCACAAACCGCAGCCAATCTGCCACAACCCACCCCAACATGAGTCCAGCCCCTCACCTAGCAACCCCTGGTTAGGCTCAACCCACTTCTGTATTAAACACATGACTGTTGTATATTATGATTTGATATATATAAAGTCAAAGTCAAAGTCAACTTTATTGTCAGATCTGCAATATGTACTGTACAGGACATACACAGGACCGAAATTGCGTTTCTCTCAGTCCCTCGGTGCAACAGTAAACATCTAAACATTGAAACACTGAAACATATAATAATAGACATAAGCATAAAATAGTAAAACTAACACTGTCCTGAGTTTTTGCATAGTGGTATAAGAGTATGAAAATTTACACCAACTCTAAAACTAAAACATTAAACATTTAATGAACATAATATTGTCCTGAGTTTTTGCATACTAGTATAAAAAAAGAGTATAAAAAGTATAACTAAAATAAACTAAAGGTTTCTAGCATTGACATTTGCAAAGTGGCAAAGCAGCGTATGAGTTAATGTACACAGTACATGCACGAGGTAGTAGTTGATGTTGTTATAGAGGCAAAAAGTGGCATATGCAGTAAGGCACATTGGGCATCCTAAACAAGACCGGTCAGAGCACACTGTATATGTATCAGCAGCGGTGCAGATATTAGAGTAGTGTAAATGTAAACAGTAGCAATTAAATATAAGCAGTAGTAATAAAAGTAAACAGTATTAATAAATGTAAACAGAGAATGTAAACAGTACCATGACTATAGGCAGCGATGCAATACAAACATCAGTGCAAGTATGAGAAGTAGTGCAAACTGTATGAGCACATGACCGAGAGTTTAGTGAATAACCCGTCTGATGACACAGAGTCCAGTGCCAAAATCTTTGTGTTGTGTGGTAATGTGTGAGAAAGTTTTAGTGTTAAGGCAGTTCAAATGGGAGAGGGGGCAGAGCAGGCAGAGTGTTTAGCATCCTGACTGCCTGATGAACAGAGCTGTCTCTCAGTCTGCTGGTTCGAGCCTGGAGACTCCTCAGTCTCCTCCCTGATGGCAGCAGTCTGAAGCAGCTGTGTAGTGGGTGTGTGGGATCACCTGCCATGCAGAGGGCTTTCCGAGTGAGGCGTTTGCTGTGTAAGTCCTGCAGTGAGGGAAAGGAGGTGCCCACGATCTTCTCAGCTGCTCTCACAATGCGCTGGAGGCTCTTGCGGCTGGATGCAGTACATGCACCAAACCACACAGTGATGCAGCTGGTCAGGACACTTTCTATGGCACCTCTGTAGAAGGTGCTCATGATGGGGGTTGAAGCTCCAGCCCTTTTCAGCTTGCGGAGAAAGTAGAGACGCTGGTGAGCCTTCTTTGCCAGTGATGCAGTGTTCCTGCTCCAGGACAGGTCCTCTGAGACATGCACTCCCAGGAACTTGGTGCTGTCTACTCTCTCCACTGCGGTGCTGTTGATGGTCAGAGGGGCATGTTGGGCATCCCTCTTCCTGAAGTCCACAACAATCTCCTTTGTCTTCTCCACGTTGAGAGTGAGATTGTTGTGTCCGCACCACAAGGCCAGGCGGCTCACCTCGTTCCTGTAGTCCGTCTCATCGTTGTTGCTGATGAGACCCACCACTGTTGTGTCGTCCGCAAACTTGATGAAGTGGTTGGAGCTGTATGATGGTGTGCAGTCGTGTGTTAGCAGGGTGAATAGAAGGGGGCTCAGCACACATCCTTGTGGGGCCCCTGTGTTCAATGTGATGGTGCTAGATGTGTTACTCCCGATCCGCACTGTCTGTGGTCTCCCGGTCAGGAAGTCTAGCAGCCAGTTACACATTGAGGTGTTCAGCCCCAGACTGTCCAGTTTAAGGATGAGCTGTTGGGGGATGATGGTGTTGAATGCCGAGCTGAAGTCGATGAACAGCATTCTAACATAGGAGTCCTTCGTGTCCAGATGTGTGAGAGCTGTGTGAAGGGCAGAGGAGATGGCATCGTCGGTTGAGCGATTAGGTCGGTATGCAAATTGGAAGGGATCCAGGGAGGCAGGGAGGACAGATGTGATGCTTTTCATGACTAGCCGTTCAAAGCACTTCATCAGGATGGGGGTGAGTGCTACTGGGCGATAGTCATTGAGGCATGCGGGCGTTGCCTTCTTTGGGACAGGGATGATGGTGGTGGCTTTGAAACAGGTGGGGACGATGGCCTGGCTCAGTGAGATGTTAAAGATGTCCGTGAAGACCGCTGCGAGTTCCCCTGCACAGTCCTTCAGCACACGACCAGGTATGTTGTCAGGACCAGAGGCCTTCCGGGCGTTAATCTTGATGAATGATCGCCTTACGCTGTCTGAGGACAGCGTCAGCACCTGGCCATCAGGAGAGGGGGGGAGTTTATGTGCTGGTGTGCTGTTACTTGCCTCAAACCGAGCAAAGAACTCATTCAGTTCATTCAGCGCAGAGGCTGAGCTGTCACAGGTCTGGGGGGATGGTTTGTAGTTTGTGATGGTCTGTATTCCCTGCCACAGACTGCGTGTATCCCTGCTGTCCTTGAAACGGTGAGCTATTTTCCCGGAATACTGCCTCTTTGCCTTTCTGATGCCCCAGTCCAGGTTGTTTCTGGCTGCCCTCAGGCCCACCTGATCTCCCGCTTTGAAGGCAGCATTCCTGGCTTTCAGGAGTCTGTGGACCTCAGCTGTCAGCCATGGCTTCTGGTTAGCCCGAACAGTGATGGTTTTAAGGTTGGTTACATCATCAATGCACTTGGTGATGTATGAACATACAGTGTCTGAGTACTCCTGGAGACATGTGGTGTTGTTTGTGGTAGCAGCTTCTTTGAACATACTCCAATCTGTGGTGTCAAAACAGTCCTGGAGTGCCTCTGAAGACCCCTCTGGCCACACTCGTATCTGCTTGCGGACTGGTTTTGTGACTTTCACCAGTGGCCTGTATGCTGGCTTTAGCATAACACAGATATGGTCAGAAGCACCAATGTGGGGGAGGGGGATGGCTCTGTAGGAATTTTTCATGGTGGTGTAAACCTGGTCCAGGGTGTGGTTTCCTCTTGTTGCAAAGTTTATGTTTCTGTATGTTTTTGGAAGAACACTCTTTAAATCTGCTTGGTTGAAATCACCAGCCGTGATGAGAAAAGCATCAGGGTGGGCTGTTTGTTGCTCACTGATGTGCAGATATAGTTCATTTAGTGCCTCACCTCTATCTTTGCTGTTGGAGCTTGGAGGGATATATACAGCAACAATCAAAACAGCTGTAAACTCCCTCGGTATGTAGAACGGTCTGCATTTAATAGTCATAAACTCCACAAAAGATGAGCAGTGTTTGTAGACCACAGCAGCATCACGACACCATGCGTTGTTGATGTAAACACAGAGCCCGCCTCCGCGAGTCTTACCTCCCTTGATGAAAGCTCGGTCCGCTCTGTAGCATGTTAGCTGCTCCAACTGAATAGCGTGGTCCAGAACGTTGTTGTTAAGCCACGTTTCCGTGAATACAAACACACAACAGTCTCTCACAGTCTTTTGTGTCGTTCGTAGCAGGCGTATATAATCCAATTTGTTGTCCAGGGAGCGCACGTTAGCCAGAACCATGGATGGAATAGCTGGCCTGTGTGGGCTAGCTGCTAGCCTCGCTCTGATACCTCCACGTTTGCCCCGCTTCTGTTTCCTGTCACGCCGCTTGTGGCGTTTCCACGGCGGGCGTGATGAAGGGAGGCTCGGTGCTGGCTTCCAGAGCAGGCCGCAGGCACGTAGCTGCTCCTCGAGCTCGCTGCTTATTTCCAGATGAGCGGTTTTTCCGACATCAAGCAGGAACTCACGGCTATACTTGCATTCTTGAACACGTAGACAAGACGAAGACGTGCCGGCACATTGCGGCATACAGGACAAGACAGACAAAAGCACCGTGTTGTTGGGAGAGAGAGAAGCCACGGCGTTTGCATGCGCCGCCATCTTCTTTCATCTCATCTTTTGTTTATATGTTCTTAATTTCATGTGTACAGCACTTTGTTGCAGCTGTGTTTTTTTAAATGGCTTTATAAATAAAGTATAATTGTTATTTTTATGTTTTAGTTCAATTTTTAGTGTATTTGCGATCGCTCCCAACGCGCAGCCGGCAAAAATTAAACGAGCGGACCCCCGGCGTAGGGACCGGCGTCAACGGGACCCTCTTCTGGCGCGATGGAGCGGAGCTTCAACTGTACAGCCTCGCTGCAGCCTCGCAGCAGCGAGGACCTTCTCCTTACGGATTAATTTACGGGAGACACTTGGTGAACTTTGTGTTGTCTTGACTGGAACAGCGATAACTCCCAAAATCTCCGCGTGCAACGAGCGGAGCTGGCGAACACCGGAAGAGGAACAAGCTAACTTTAGCATCGGATTCGGGTGGTCTAATGCTAAAAGGAGCAGCAAATTGCGGCGCGCTCAGACAGGTTTCGGTAAGTTATCTTATGCTAGCACTAACAGTAAGTCAAATGAGTACCGTATTTTCCGGTGTATAGGTCGCACCGTTGTATAGGTCGCAGTGTCTAATATTTATCAATAAACTGGAAAAATCCGTAAATAGGTCGCACCGGTGTATAGGTCGCACCGGTGTATAGGTCGCACCTAGGTCGCACTGTGTCTCACTTTAATATTTGTTAATAAATTATTACAAATCAGCTTATTTCAAAATGTAAATACCACCAACATCATTAAAATTAAACTACAGACTCCTAAAAAAATGTTTGTTGGCTGCCTTTTTTGTAAAACTGTGTCTCACTTTGATATTTGTTAATAAATTATTACAAATCAGCTTATTTCAAAATGTAAATACCACCAACATCATTAAAATTAAACTACAGACTCCTAAAAAAATGTTTGTTGGCTGCCTTTTTTGTAAAACTGTGTCTCACTTTGATATTTGTTAATAAATTATTACAAATCAGCTTATTTCAAAATGTAAATACCACCAACATCATTAAAATTAAACTACAGACTCCTAAAAAAATGTTTGTTGGCTGCCTTTTTTGTAAGACTGTGTCTCACTTTAATTTTTGTTAATAAATGACAAATCAGTTGCAGCTGAAGGTGATCTGCTCAGAGTTGCAGTTGCTGTGGAAACCAGTGCAGGATAGCTGCAGCATCTGGAGCATCTGGAGGTGGAGCTGACTGTGAGCACTTGCACTGCCCCCTGGTGGCCGAAACTGGTACTGCACTTGCATTGCCCCCTGGTGGCCGAAACTGGTACTGCACCATTTTATGCAACAGGGAAAAAGGGCCATAACTCAGCCAAAAATTGGTCTAAAAATATGAAAAAAAAATCCATAAATAGGTCGCACCGGTATATAGGTCGCAGGCCTTGAAAAAAACCATAAAAAGGTGCGACCTATACAGCGGAAAATACGGTAATAAAAAAGAGCTAATTTTAAAACAACAACACATTACAGATACTGGCTGTTACAGAGGGCGTGAACAGATCGTTGAAGGGCGTGGACTTCAGAACTTGTATCAGAAACCGGTCGTTCAAAACGAAAGTTAAAAATGGCAGAATTAAAAAGGGTATAATTAATTATCTAAGAATTATTTTGTGTATTAAAATGAATTATATGTCAAGATTAGGGGTGCAACAACGAATCGATAAAATCGATAAAAATCGATTTTTAAAAGTGTTGGCAACGAATTTCATCATCGATTCGTTGTGTCGCGCGATTATGCATCTTTCACGGCGCCGCGGAGCTGTTTTGTTCACCGGTAAAGCTTTGTCAAAGCTGGCTGAGCTTGACTGAATAAAGTTTGAAAAAAAAAAAACTCTGCAACGTCAGCGTGCTGCGCCTGCGCGTGTGTGGCGCTTCTGAACAGAGCGAGGAGGGAGGAGGAAACAGAGCAGAGACTGTTTTCAAAGTCTATTTTACAATGACCGACGCGACGCAGAGAAAACTGTAAATAAGTCCTACAACGTGTGGGAGTTCGACGCTTCATAGATAAAAAAGCTTTGAAAAGTGACAACGCGACACGAGATAACCACGCAGATTAAATGTAAACATGACGGGCTTCACCACGGTGTGAATGAAGGAAGATCAGCAGGTAAGAGAGAAAACGTGATGCCAGTGTCTCTGGCAGCTGAAGCTGCTTGTTTCTTAGCTGTGACAGAGAATGTGTGTGTTTTTATTTTTAATGTAACGATACAAGCAGTGTTTAAATAATAATAATAATAATAATGAATTCAATTTATAACGCACTTTTCATTAATGAAAATCTCAAAGTGCTACAAGGAGCAACAGAATTAAATGTCAATAAAACAAATAATAAAACAATTAAAATCAATAACAATATCAGCTAAGATCAAAAGTAGAATCATGAGGAGGTAGAGTATGCTTGGTCGAAAAGAAAGGTCTTCAAGTCGCTCTTAAAGTCAACCACAGACTGTGGGGCTCTTAGACAGTCAGGAAGAGAGTTCCACAGGCGGGGGGCAGCCACACTGAAAGCCCGGTCTCCCATGGTCCTTAATTTGGTTCTCGGAATGTGAAGGAGATTGCTGTTCTGTGACCGCAGCGAGCGGGTGGATGAGTATGGAATAAGAATATCCTTCAGATAATCTGGTGAAGTTCCGTGTAAGCATTGATGTGTAATGAGAGCAGTTTTGTACTGAATTCTGTAGGCGACAGGAAGCCAATGAAGGTTATGGAGAATGGGCGTAATATGTTCAAATTTACGAACTCTCAACAAGATCCGTGCAAATGTGTTTTATAAATAAATCTAACACAAAGATGGTGATAATTTAATGATTTAGCTTCAACTTTTAATTTGCTGGCAAAGTCTGAAGTCACTGCATTGTATGGAAGGATGAATTGCATTTAAACAGGAATTACAGTAATTTATTCATCTACTCAAGTGTGTGTAATTAGTATTTTATATTTGTGTGTGTGTGTGTGTGTGTGTGTGTGCTTGTGTGTTTAACCAAGTGAAACAAGGCATTTCTTGAGTTACTGTAAATTATGATATAATACATATAAACTCTCTCTCATTCCAGAAAACAACAATGACAGCCTTCATGATGGACAGACATCATGCACACCACAGCAAGCAGCAGAGACTGAAAGATCCTTACATGAACGTCACTGACATGAGGCCTCTGTCGATGGTTGAAGACGAAGGCTTCACTGCCATGATGCACACTTTTAACCCAGGTTACAATGATCCACACTTGTAATGGTAAATGGACTGTACTGTACTTATATAGCACCTTTCTATCTAATTGATACTCAAAGTGCTTTACATTGTTTATAGTAGTGTAAAGCACTACATGTCCTCATTTACCCATTCATACAGCACTCTACTAGATTACAAAGAACAAATCATTCTAAAGAGACTAATCAGAGCTTTAGCTCACATTCATACACCAATGGGGCACAAACATGGGGTTCAGTGTCTTGCCCATGGACACTTAGGCATGTGACTGCTGGTGGATTCCAACCCTCAACTCTTGCATTGGAGGACGACTGCTCTAACAACTCAGCCACAGCTGCCCCATCCAGGTTAAAACAATCCACACCTTTAATCCAGGTTACACTTGTCCCTCAAAAACACATTTTACAAAGTAGCTACATTTTGTGCAGGTATAAATCATACATTTGTATATATGTTTGTGTACATTTATTTTTTATTGAAGCTGACTAACTTTATTTTTTAATTATTCAATATTTTACTAACAGAATAGTCAAGTAGCAACCTGTTTTTTGTGCGATTTGATATGTCAGTCAAATTTTGGAATAAAGAGGTGATAATTAAAACTTGTTTCCTTTTTTTTTTTTTTTTTGCCGATTCATCGATGAATCGAAAAAATAATCGGCCGATTAATCGATTATTGAAATAATCGTTAGTTGCAGCCCTAGTCAAGATAGCACACAGACATAACATAAAATTTTTAAAGACCTATATGTGGTCCCCTTTAATGAAAAGTGCGTTATAAATTGAATTTTTTATTATTATTATCTTACTTTCTCCAAGTGCATTTCACCGAGCTTCAGCATCGAAAAGGGCCAACTGTGTTGCACCTCGTTCCCTTCCTTCAGGGAACATGAGTTATGGTGCATAACTTTCAGTTCCCTTATCAGTCAGTCACTCGGTGCAACACTATTGCTATGGAAACGTAATTCATTTACGCCCTTGAAATGCTCAGTAAAATGCATGCTTGTGAGAACTTCTGCCTTTATACATAAGGCATCTCTCGGCCGCTCTCTACAGCGTATGTAGAGGGCACAGCCGGAGAAGGAACGTCACATGCAGAAACATCAACCTGATGTTACCACTAGACATATTGGTGGAATTCCAGCTAGAGGCAGCACAGACGTGCTCCACTGGTACAATTGCTCACCATCTCCTATTTCCCTAGATAATTTGGGAAGCAGAAGGAAGAGATCAAAGAGCAAAAAACCCTTTAAGCCATTGACATTTCAGATGGCATCATTTAGGTATAAACTCAGCTTATACACAGGGTGACCTTAGACCCCTCAGGGGCAAATCTGTCGTACACACAGGGTGCACACACGAGCCTAAAAAGACCCTTATCTGTTCACTGAACAGATAACTTCTTAGGACTGTCAAAGGGGCCCATCCTTATTTTGGAGCCCGGTTAGTGAGGGGAGGGTAATCCCTTCCTCAGTACGTCCCTCATGTAAGCATGTGCACCAAGGGTTTCCCCTTTTGATGTTGTTCCCCCCTTAAAAAAAAAAAAAAAGGAGAAACAG
Source organism: Garcialebias charrua (assembly GCA_038048925.1). Taxonomy (NCBI): domain Eukaryota; kingdom Metazoa; phylum Chordata; class Actinopteri; order Cyprinodontiformes; family Rivulidae; genus Garcialebias; species Garcialebias charrua. The sequence continues at coordinate 3,624 of JBBPBX010073081.1, read as the reverse complement.
TGAGGCCTTAGGCCCTCAGCCTGTTCCCTTCAGTGGCCAGGCTGAAAGCTGCCACAGTTCCGGACGTGGGTGGAGAAGCTGCCCATGTGCCTGAGTCAGCAGGTCCTTGTGAGAAGGCAGCTGCCATGGTATCCCTGACAGCATTGAGATCAGTTCCGGGAACCACGGTTTCTGTGGCCACCTGGGGGCTATTAGTATCAGGGAGAGGGCTCCCTTGCGTACACGTTCCAGCATCACCTGAATCAGAGGGACAGGTGGAAAAGCGTAATACAGCACCCCTGCTGGCCAATCATGGGCCAAAGCATCCGTTCCCAACGGAGCATCTGTTTCCTTTAGAGAGAAGTAAAGGTCACATTGTGAGCTGGCCCTGCATGCAAACAGGTCTACAGAGGCTCTCCCAAATCGTGACCAGACCTGATCCACGACCAGGGGGCTCAGCCTCCATTCCGATGCCAAGAGAGGCGCTCTTGAGAGGGCATCCGCTCCGTAGTTCAGTTCGCCCGTAATATGAGTCGCCCTGGGCGACAATATTCTCAGGGCACACCACGTGGGCAGTCTTTGTGTCAGACCAAGGAGAGCTCAGGATCTTGTCCCTCATTCCCTGTTGATGAAGGACACCGTGGTTCTGTATCTGATTTTACTAGGACATGCTGCCCTACGATCAGACCTTTACCTAAAAAGTATTTTACCGACAGGAATGCGGCCAACAATTCCAGGAAGTTGATGTGTAATTTCGCTTCCTGCTCTTTCCAAAGGCCTCAGGCATTCTGATTTCTGCAGACTACCCCCATCCTGCTTTCGAGGCGTCTGTCGTGATGACCACACGGGATGACACCCGTCCCAACGGGACCCCCTCCGTGAATACGGACAAGTCTCTCCATGGTTCTAAGGCCCTCAGGCACTCTGAACCAATCCATACTTTTCCTGCTCGCCTAAACGGGGCAGGTTGTGTTTGTTGGTTTAGCCATATTTGTAAGGCCCGCATTTTCAACAATACATTTGGCACACAGGGTATGGCCGCTGCCAAGAGGCCTAAGAGGCGTTGGCATGTTTTTAAGGGGATCCGCTGATTCAGTCTAAACTTTGCCAGGCAATGGCGAATTGAGGAAATGCGTTCCTGTGAGAGCCATGATCTGTACCGGATGGTGTTACCTGTACTCCCAGAAATACAGTAACCCGTGATAGAGTCATTCGCTCTTCTGTAGGCTTATGACAAAACCGAGAGCCTCCAGGTGAGAGATCACCCTGCGGGAGTGTGACTGAGCCTGCATTCTGCTTCCGGCCAGAATCAGGAGGTCATCCAGGTAATTCATAATTCTGACCCCTTGATTCTTGAGAGGGGCCAGTGCTGCGTCCAGATATTTTGTAAATGTACGAGGAGTAGTCTTTAAACTGAAGGGTAAGGCCTTGAATTCATATGCTTTTCCTTCAAATGTGTCAGGTTCTGTCCCTGTCTGTTTTCTTTAGGCTCTGTTTCTTTATGTTATTTTGTGTTTCCCCTCCTGCCATACTTTGTTATTCTGAGCTTTGTTTACTGGTTTCTGTGTATCTCATTCAGTCTCTGTCATTTCCCACTCCTCAGTCTGTCTCTCTGTGCTCAGGCCTTCAGCATTAATCATTCACAGCTGGTCCTCATTCTAATCACCCCAGGTGCTCCTCACTGTCTCGTTTGTGTCAGTATATAAACTCTGTGTATTCACTCCTTGAGCACCGGGGCTTTGTCTTTCCACGGTGTATGATCTGCTCATCTCCTCTCCTCTCAGTAAGTGTTTTTGTTCCATCAGCATTATTATTTTTGTTAAATAAATCATTATTCATTTTACATTTGTGAGCCAGTCTGTTTTTCTGCACGTGGGTTCAAACATTAAGCAGCAGATCATGACAGAAAGCCCCGGTCATCAGAAAGAGCCCAGCAGAAAAATAGATATTTTTGAATGGCTCGCCCGTGAGGCAGACAAAACTGCTCAGAGGGACAAGGAGAAACAGGAACTGATGGAGGAGCCTGTGATCCGGTGGGGGGCGTTTCGGACTGAACCCGTCCGGAGACGAGGTCACCACAGCCCGGAGGTGGAGATCCTACCATCACCTCTTCTTGTGGAGGAAGAGGAAATGAGGTCTCGGTTCTGGGGGAGCCGCCTGGCTTTTAAGCCAGCTTCTTCCTCCACCCTGCCGGCTTATTGCTCGTCACATCTGCTGCTGTGGTCAGACGATGACGCTGAGCTGGAGGATGAACTCTGGGGTGCGCCCATCCTCAGCTCGCACCACCAACGCAGCAGGAAGAGGCGGCAAAGAAGAGGCAAGACCACCGACTCTCACCTCGCCGCTGCACCCCGCTGTCCGTCTCCTCCTCGCTCGCCACCAGATGTACAGCCCAGCCCTCGCTTTCTGGAGGAGGGAGAGAGGGTGTCACAGGAGGAGCTGGAACGTTGGCAGGCAGCTTTTGTGGCAAAGTACTTGCCATCTCTGGTCCTTGGTGCTTCGGCTGCTGCAGACCTCGACGCTTCGGCTGCTGCAGACCTGGACGCTTCGGCTGCTGCAGACCTCGACGCTTCGGCTGCTGCAGACCTGGACGCTTCGGCTGCTGCAGACCTGGACGCTTCGGCTGCTGCAGACCTGGACGCTTCGGCTGCTGCAGACCTCGACGCTTCGGCTGCTGCAGACCTCGACGCTTCGGCTGCTGCAGACCTCGACGCTTCGGCTGCTGCAGACCTCGACGCTTCGGCTGCTGCAGACCTCGACGCTTCGGCTGCTGCAGACCTCGACGCTTCGGCTGTCCTGGGTCCAGACGCCGTCGCTTCGGCTGTCCTGGGTCCAGACGCCGTCGCTTCGCCTGTCCTGGGTCCAGACGCCGTCGCTTCGCCTGTCCTGGGTCCAGACGCCGTCTCTTCGCCTGTCCTGGGTCCAGACGCCGTCTCTTCGCCTGTCCTGGGTCCAGACGCCGTCTCTTCGCCTGTCCTGGGTCCAGACGCCGTCTCTTCGCCTGTCCTGGGTCCAGACGCCGTCTCTTCGCCTGTCCTGGGTCCAGACGCCGTCTCTTCGCCTGTCCTGGGTCCAGACGCCGTCTCTTCGCCTGTCCTGGGTCCAGACGCCGTCTCTTCGCCTGTCCTGGGTCCAGACGCCGTCTCTTCGCCTGTCCTGGGTCCAGACGCCGTCTCAGAGGAGCACGACAACGTCTCACTGCCCGACGACGTCTCGGAGGATCCTCACGACGAGGGTCCCAACGAAGAGGGTCCCCACAACGTCTCACTGCCCGACGACGTCTCGGAGGATCCTCACGACGAGGGTCTCGACGACGAGGACCTCGACGAAGAGGGTCCCCACAACGTCTCCGAGGGTCTCGACGACGAGGACCTCGACGAAGCAGACGACGTCTCCGAGGGTCTCGACGACGAGGACCTCGACGAAGCAGACGACGTCTCCGAGGGTCTCGACGACGAGGACCTCGACGAAGCAGACGACGTCTCCGAGGGTCTCGACGACGAGGACCTCGACGAAGCAGACGACGTCTCCGAGGGTCTCGACGACGAGGACCTCGACGAAGCAGACGACGTCTCCGAGGGTCTCGACGACGAGGACCTCGACGAAGCAGACGACGTCTCCGAGGGTCTCGACGACGAGGACCTC
>JBBPBX010073079.1:0-17913 GCA_038048925.1 Garcialebias charrua | reverse complement strand
CGAAATGAAGACTCAAAGCAGTCTGCACCTCAGATAAATACCGTATTTTCTGGCCTATAAGTCACAGTTTTTTTAAACTAATTTTCATGTCCTGTGTTACGGCTGGCTCAGGCCGAACACATTAAATGGACAAAGGACACAAGAAGGCAGAATGTAAAAATAAAAAGCTTTATTGAAAACTGCCCGACTCCTCCCTCCAGGTGCGGAGTGCACCGTCTTCTGGCACAGGGCAAAAAAGGGAGCAAAAATAGACAGACAAAAGTACAAATAAGTGGTGGACAAGAGTGAGTCAGCCAAAAAGAATATAACGTCCCCAGCGTCGGCCCAACCCATAAAAACAGGGCCGTCGCAGCCTGTCTGGAGACGGACTACCTGACCAAAAGGGGACCCTAGGGGTAAAAGAAAAACGATATAACTGGACTACCGATCTCACTCTGTCATTAGGCAAACCAACAAAAACTCCAAACAGCTCCAAAAAGCTCCAAAAGGCTCCAAACAGCTCAAAAAGCTCCAAACAGCTCCAAACTCCAAAACAGCTCCAAGCTCCAAACAGCTCAAAAAGCTCCAAACAGCTCCAAGCTCAATAATGTTCCTGGTTAAACCAGCTTAAACTAACCACACAGGTCAGCATCCCTGATATCAATTATCATTAGCAGGATCCTAATGTCATCAATGCAGCCTTCAGCTACCCAGTGCACTAAGCACAACAAAAGTCACATGATGAGCAAACATTCCTAAGTGCATTAAGCACAGTCAAACTCCACAAACAAATGAGCTGACACAAATGCAACTAGCAGTCAAGACCAAACATGAGCTAGTAGCCACTCTTTAAGTGCATCTAGCAGTCAAGACCAAACATGAGCTAGTAGTTACTCTTTAAGTGCATCTAGCACAGTCAGGACCAAACATGAGCAATCAGCTACTCACCAACAATCTTCTAGACAGAAGATCAAACTTCCTGACAGGGGCGGGCGGAGAACACCCCACAGTACCCAAACAGTACTCAAACAGTACTCAAACAGCTCAGCAACAAAGCAACCAAACTCTGAGCTCACAACACTCCGCATTCAAGCACAGTCAACTTGAAGTATATATAGGCGTGGCTCTCAGGTGTTCCTGGCTGAACACACACAAGCCTGATCACAATCAGACTAATTAACCACACAAAAGCATGAATGCAGTCAACATACATAAGAACTAAAAGTGTCAGCATTGGCAGCTTCCTCAGGATATGTAACACCTCCACCACCAGTGTTTTGTATGGGGGTGATGTGGATGTCAGGTGAAAACATCTCACATCCGCACATGCAAAATAAATAGGACCCTAGAGAGCAACAATGTAGCGGTTGCAACAGACAAACGGACTAAAAACATCATTAAAACTAGTCCGCCTAACCGCTAACATATCAATGTCATGTTATCTTAAAATGTTCTGAAGCCAAACAGGCGACGCTTGTCTAGGCTTACTCTATAAGACTTATTTTTGTTAACAGACACCAAACCAACATCAACATCATGACCAAGGATGTCAGTGGGAGAGTGGATACTCTTCATAACAGCCAGAGGGAAACTGTCATTGTCTGCACGTGGCAGCTCCACCATGCCAGCTGCAACAGCACTGTTTCCAGCCACACTGTAAGCAGAGTAGAGACAGTTAGACTCAGAATCATTTGAAACATGTCCAATATAAGGCTGCAGCACTTCATTTCTCACAGACAGTGAAAATGTATTTTCTTCAGACCCATCTCTTGCTTTAGGTTGAGGCGACGGTCCCATGTCATCCACCACCACTTTCTCTTTGATTTCTGTAGTGGCAGAAACGGGACATAAAGGAGCAGGAGAATGTGTCACGTGTGGCTTCATCTCTCTTAGGCTCACTGGGACATCCTCTTCCTCAGAGCTAAATAAAAAACATTCACTCAGGTCAATGTAATGTTCCTTCAGCTCATCAAAGTTTTTAAGATCCCCATCTTTAACTGGGATTAAGTCAGATTCATTTTCATGTTTAATTTCAAGTTCAGTTACATGAAAAAAGAAGAAACTGTCACCCAAGTTGACATCATCCTCATTTTTCTCCTCCTCTGGGCGATGTGAGGACAGTAAAAGTTTCTTCTCCTCCACTGGAGTTGGTTCTCCTTCACAATTCATCATGAAGCTGTTGCTTAAATCAACATCTTCACTCTCTTCCTCTGGTTGATGTTCCTGAGGCGCCACCTCCTGTAGAAGTGTGAGAGGCTCACCTTCTTGAATGAAAGGCTCTGGTGTCACCTTTGGATGACACACAGTGGGACACAAACGGTGATCTTCCCTTTGTGCAGTATGGAGCTCTCTCAATTCTAGAAGACGCTTCTTCTCATGTAGAGCGGCTAGAATACTTTGACTTTTGACTTCTTGTTCTTTTAAGAACAATTCATGTTTAAGTTGTAGCTCCCTTCGTGCGACCTCGAACTGTTGTGAAATAAGTTCTTTTTCTTTCCTCAATTGTTCTTCAAGCTCTTTTTTTCTTAAAGCAACTGTATTTTCATTTGAATGTCCATAATCAGGCATCACAACAACCCCAAGTTGAATTAATTCAGTCAGCAGTCCACCCTCAAACCAACCATCACGTTCGTATTCTCTAGTGTTGATTTTAAAATGGTTTGCTATATTCAACATCTGCTCTCTCGTGCAGTTCATATAGACATCAAACGTGGGCTGTTCAAGAAATCTCTTCAAATTGAATGCCATGATGTGAACACAAACAGCTTTTAAGCTGTACCCCTCTTCTAAAGACTTTCACTGTAAACAACAGAAAAAAATCCCAGCTGCATTTGAAAGCAGCACAATCCAAAAACACACACACACACAGCTGCGTGTTTCAGCTCAATCAGCAACCAGGAGCTGGTCCTGTCAGCTCCAGAGAGAGTGCAAACTACAGCACACAGCTGTCAACACACACCAAATGTAAAAAAGGAGCAATTATTTAACTGCGGTCCAAAAACACTTGGCTTCAAAAGACTTCACTACACTCTCAATATTTTAAGCACAAAAAACTCAATGTCTGCTCAAAACCAGAACAAACAACTCAATGTCTCAAAAATCCAGACAAGGACTCAAAAGGGATTCAAAAATCCAGACAAGGGCTCAAAAAGGATTCAAGATCCAGACAAGGAGTAAAAAAGGATTCAAGATCCAGACAAGGAGCAAAAGGAGAAGAAGGATCCAAGATCCAGACAAGGAGTCAAAAAGGATTCAAGATCCCGGACGAGGCGCCCAAAATATGTTACGGCTGGCTCAGGCCGAACACATTAAATGGACAAAGGACACAAGAAGGCAGAATGTAAAAATAAAAAGCTTTATTGAAAACTGCCCGACTCCTCCCTCCAGGTGCGGAGTGCACCGTCTTCTGGCACAGGGCAAAAAAAGGGAGCAAAAATAGACAGACAAAAGTACAAATAAGTGGTGGACAAGAGTGAGTCAGCCAAAAAGAATATAACGTCCCCAGCGTCGGCCCAACCCATAAAAACAGGGCCGTCGCAGCCTGTCTGGAGACGGACTACCTGACCAAAAGGGGACCCTAGGGGTAAAAGAAAAACGATATAACTGGACTACCGATCTCACTCTGTCATTAGGCAAACCAACAAAAACTCCAAACAGCTCCAAAAAGCTCCAAAAGGCTCCAAACAGCTCAAAAAGCTCCAAAAAGCTCCAAACTCCAAAACAGCTCCAAGCTCCAAACAGCTCAAAAAGCTCCAAACAGCTCCAAGCTCAAAAATGTTCCTGGTTAAACCAGCTTAAACTAACCACACAGGTCAGCATCCCTGATATCAATTATCATTAGCAGGATCCTAATGTCATCAATGCAGCCTTCAGCTACCCAGTGCACTAAGCACAACAAAAGTCAAATGATGAGCAAACATTCCTAAGTGCATCAAGCACAGTCAAACTCCACAAACAAATGAGCTGACACAAATGCAACTAGCAGTCAAGACCAAACATGAGCTAGTAGCCACTCTTTAAGTGCATCTAGCAGTCAAGACCAAACATGAGCTAGTAGTTACTCTTTAAGTGCATCTAGCACAGTCAGGACCAAACATGAGCAATCAGCTACTCACCAACAATCTTCTAGACAGAAGATCAAACTTCCTGACAGGGGCGGGCGGAGAACACCCCACAGTACCCAAACAGTACTCAAACAGTACTCAAACAGCTCAGCAACAAAGCAACCAAACTCTGAGCTCACAACACTCCGCATTCAAGCACAGTCAACTTGAAGTATATATAGGCGTGGCTCTCAGGTGTTCCTGGCTGAACACACACAAGCCTGATCACAATCAGACTAATTAACCACACAAAAGCATGAATGCAGTCAACATACATAAGAACTAAAAGGTGTCAGCATTGGCAGCTTCCTCAGGATATGTAACACCTGCGACTTATGGGGCGAAGCAACTTTTTTATGGATTTTTTCCCATATTTTTAGACCAATTTTTGGCTCAGATATGACTGTATTTTATTTTGGCAAAAAAAGGTGCAGTACCACTTTCAACCGCTAGGGGTGCCCTACCACTTTTGTCCGCTAGGGTCCACCGACCGTTCCCATTTCATGTGTCCGACCGAAGACGCTTCTGGTCGGACACACTCTGTCGCAGTACGGCCTCCTGCTCTCTGGAGCTCTGACACTTCCAGAGAGTCCACCGACCATTTCTAGCTCATGTATCTGACAGCACCCTCCTCTGGTCGGACTTACTCTGTCGCAGCCCGGACTCCTGCTCTGGAGGTATGAACTACTAAACCACAGGACAGATTTTGTTGAAACTTACAGAAAGTAATTACTGAGTGGACATTTACAAACTGTTAGCTGTAGGATATGTTTAGAGCTAAAATTCGATGTTTTAGCAACGTAGATATGTAGCGGTTAGCTTGTAGCTCCGTGTTTTTAACGGGTATTATTTTGCAAAATAGCTCATGAACGACAGGACAGATTTTGTTGAAACTTACAAAAAGTAATTACAGTACTGGATGGACATTTACAAACTGTTAGCTGTAAGAGATTTTTGAGCTAAAATTTATTTTCGCAGCGCGCGCAACCGTTTGGAAGACATCAAAGCGAAACAATTTAAATCCAGCAGATTTGACCATTACGTGAATTTAATAAGGAACGGTTAAGCTCAGGAACACTTGTGTTATAATGTCAGCTAAGAAATAAAAAAATGTAAGTGTTTATCTTGCTAAATTTTAAAGAAATGAAGCTGTCCTACCCGCGCGTGTACACATGGCAAAACTACTTTTTTAATCCAGCTTATTTGACCATTTCGTGAATTTATTAAGGAATGGTTAAGCTCAGGAACACTTGTGCAATAATATCAGCTAAGAAATATATTTTTTTAAGTGGTTATCTTGCTAAATTTTAAAGAACTGAACCCGTCCCACCTGCGCGCGTGCACATAGCAAAACTACTTTTTTTAAATCCACCTGATTTGACCATTTCATGAATTTATTAAGGAAAGGTTAAGCTCAGACACATCTTTGCTATAATTTTCAACAAACAAATCATTGTTTTTACCGTGTTAATCGTGTAAAGTCCTTCCGTGCTCGCTCGCTCCTGTGGCCGCCATATGCAGCAGGGTGGTGACGCGTAACATAGGCGACGTGTCAGCAGTGATGCATAAAAGATGCAATGTATTTGGAAGTGCGACACTTTTATGGATTGTTCCCCTTTATTAGACATAAATGGACAAAGCGACTTATCGGACTGTGCGACTTTTCGGCCGAAAAACACGGTAATTTTATTAACTGTCACTGAATGTTTCTTTTGAGTGCTTTAAAGGAGACCACAGATATGTTTTTAAAATTTTTATGGTATTTCTTTGGGGTTACCAGACACTGTTCATTCAATTTAATACACAAAATAATTCTTAGATAATCAATTATACCCTTTTTAATTCTGCCATTTTTAACTTTCGTTTTGAACGACCGGTTTATGATAATGAGATCTCGTGGCACGCCCTTCAAAGATCTGCTTACATTAACTCCGCCCTCCAAAGGCAGACGAGGAAGTCAACTCACGTTACTGCCACAGAGTCGAGCTGAGCTGAATTGGACCGCAACAGATCACAGTGTACAAGTTGTCGTGTCATTTTTTATTCTTCCTGTCATGTCCAACTCCCTCTCTCCCTCACTCTCACCGTGCGCGCGAGCTGGAGGGAGCGAGCAGTCACTGGCGGACACACATACACACACACACACACACACACTCACAGCGGTGCTGTCTTTTTATCTGAAAACTATCAATTTTAAATCTGCTTAGTGCTCCATTATCTGCGCCAGGAGGGTCAGAGAGGGTTTCTCCGAAACAAAAGGCTTTAAAAAAAAAGGGGGGAAAAAAAAAGATGCAATGGACAAGATGCGATCTCAGGTCTCCCGGGTGGCGGTCCAGTGCGCTAACCACTCAACCAAACTGGCAGTTGTGCAAAAGTAGTCCTTCATCATATAAGAAGTGTAATTCTTCTTCGGTAATGTCGCCTGGACATTGCCATTAAAAATAAAATTAAGCCACGCATCTCTGCTCTCTGAGACTGGAAGAGTGTGTATCGACACATGTTGTGTAATGCAGCCAACAACGCAACATTTAACTTTAGGAGCCATTCTGCTGAGATGAACTATTCTTCTTCTTCTCCATTTGATTTATGGCGGATCGCAAACAACTGTTAGGTGCATACCGCCACCTAGTGTGCAGGCTGAGATGAACTCAGGAACCGCGTGGGTGGAGCATTACCAGGGGTTGCTAGGTGACGGGGGCGGGACAAAGGTTGGGATGGGTTGTGGCTGTGGGTTGTGGCTGCGGTTTGTGACGTAACAAACCGCAGGAAGTGCAATCGGCCGTTTCTATCTAAGATAAATAAATATACTTATAGTAAATAAACCACTGGGTGCATTTTTTTGGCCTTAGGACTGTTTTTTTATGAAGTAAATACCCAAAGTTGAGTACAAAAACATTAAAAAGTGAATTTTGCATCTGTGGTCCCCTTTAAGATTACTTCTGTTGTGAATTGGCACTATAGAAGTAAACTGAATTGAATTGAATTAGTGTTTGTTCACTTTGAAAAGCTTTCTAGCAACTTTAATAGTAATTTGGGACAAACACTTACTTTGAAACATGACTAAAACACTATGATTAAGTCTCTTAAAAGGTACTAACACATTTGTTCATAATATTTTAGAATATCATTGCAAAATAAACAATAAATAAATAAAAATTCAATATTTTTATCACATTCTAAAAGAATGCAGATTCACATTAGGCACTTATTGTAAACTGAATCACATTTTAGGAGAAATAAAGCATTGTGTTTAGGAGCTGTAATGGTAACAACATGTTGAAAAGTGTCTTCTAATTCTCTAAATCTGTCTCTTTAAATCCCCAAAAAAATTCCTGCTAGAACTGTTTCCAGATGTACGAGTTCTGTAATGCTCGTCAAACTCAAAATTATCCATTAAAATCAGATGTTGACTTTATTTTGGACATTCCAAGACTTATGAACTACTCATGTATCCATCGGCAACAGGGTGCTTGGGGTCGTGTTTCTTATGTTGAAGTTCTCCCTAAGACTCAAAAGATTTTAAGACAAAGACCAGTGTTTCCCAGAATAAGCATTTGTTTATCACAATTTATTATTTTCCACAGTCAAAAATTAGTATTCCCTTGATGACCAAGAGCAAGTATTTATTATTACAAAAACAAAATGCAACATTTCAACATTTATTTGCTGCACTAAGGCATTAAGGAGACTAAATCTCTGAAAAGTGCACTACCAAAACAACAATTTTATTTATCAGAATGCAAATCATCTTTACTTAAAATTATTTATTACAGCGTATGGTATATATTTACATGTAAATTTAGTTTTGGTGGGGACATACTGTATCTGTGTCTGCTCCTCTCATGCTAATAATAATTTCACCTCAATAACTTTAAATTAAATATTTTGTCTACATATTATATTTTATATCTTGAATCAGGTTGAATCCAAAAGTTTATTATTTGTAGATCCAAACATTACTTTCTACACACACACAAACACAGATTCAAGCACATCATAATAATAAAATAAAATTATGCAATGATAAAAAACAACAACAACAAAAACATAACCTGTTTGCCTTATATTCTGTGTTTCCACAGTGAAGACACTGGTTGACTTTAAAAAAATCAAGTAATCATTTAAATACAATTACTCCTACCTGGTTAGACTAATACAGTACAGAGAGTCAGTGAGTCAGAGTCAGAGAGTCTTTATTGTCATTTGCACCGCATGTGGTACATGTGATGAAAACGAGATTATGTACACGGGGTCCCAGTTACATCCAACAAAAAATGCAAGAGAAAAACAGTAATAACATCTAGGATTAACTAGAACAACATCAACTAGTAATACACTAAGCCCTAATGTAGTGGAAAAACATCATTATAAACAGCAGCACGAACATGAGTCTGTATGAGCAGATGTTCACAGATGAACACAGCAACAAGAAAACAGAAAAAGAAAAAAAAGAAAACATATACATTTACATACATTTACACATTCTCATTTCTTAGATAAGATGAAGCTTTCTGTCTTCCTACCAACAAACAGTTGCACCGTTTTTGTAGAAGTATTTAGAAAAAGTAAGGGGTATCCATGGAGACATTAACTTAATGAAATGATCGATGAGGATAGGTGTTGGGGGAAATAGTCCCCCTGTTTCATACTCTGTCCCTCTGCTTTGATCACACTAAATTTATTGGACTGCCTCCTCAGCATGCTGCTGTTACAGAGGGTGGGAAGGCTGGACATGACCTCACCAATTTGTTTGGTGTGAATAAATAAATAATTACACAAAACTTTGTTTTTTTTTCCCTCCAATGGTCCTCTCACATACATCCATTCTAGTGTGTTTGTTGGGGGTGTAGTCAGTATTTCATATCACAGAATGGATTTAACAGGCAACTAAGCTCCAGCATACCAATGCACTTCTGAGCTGTTCAAAGCAGTGATTTCACTATGAGGTATTTAGAGGTCAGAAGTCAAACAGAGTTTGGGTCACATCCAGGGGTGGCCAGCCAATAGGTGGCACTAAAGCACTGCCCCACTGGAACTTCTGGAGCTATTCACCATTTTACATTGAAGACTTAAAAAAAATGAAATAATGAAATAAAAACATTTCAAAATATATGCATATACTGTATGTTTTTAGTTGTGTAGGATAAATATTTTATGAGTAATGATGAGTTATATTGTTTGTTTCAAAAAACGCTTTCTGATTGGTGACGTATTTCTGGTCCTGGGGGTGCATGAATCTTATCCATAGACTCTCGTTATAATGGCGCATACGCAGTTATTCCACAATGTTACAAAAGAATGGGAAGATGCTGGGGGCAAATTTCTGCACCCTGGGCACGTCCAACGTGAGCTGTACCTACCGATCATGTGCTTCCGGTCTATTTTTATTTTTTTTTGTCAGGGAAATTAGCCGTGCAGTGAATCAAAGCAGGCTGGCTCAGGTAGGTTTTAAATCATTGAACGCCTTTTATCTAATGCCTATTTTGCCATTTCTGACTGATATGCCTCTCAACTTTTAGAAGTCTCTGTTTGTGAAAAAGCCTTCAGCTGACTGTTTATTCTAAAAGTGGCAACTGGTGAGTTTGTTTCTGGAGCTAGCATGCTAATGCTAGTCTTTATCTGCTTATATTATTATATTACCATTCCTGACTGATATGCCTCTTAACTTTTAGATGGCTTTGTTTGTGAAAAAACCTTCAGCTGACTGCAAGTGGGAACTGGTGAGTTTGTTTTTTTCTTTGTTTGTTTGTGGAGTTAGGATGCTAGCTCTAGGCTCCAGGTTATTGTATTGGACTTAATGGCTACATTTATTTAAATTTGCTTATGAAAAATTATCAAACATTAATAATTTTATATACTATACTAAATGTCACTGGTGGTGTTTTACTATTTCTTAACACTGTATTGATCTGGAAAATGAAAACAAAGCCTCTTGCAAGTAACTAGCTCTTATTAACATTGAAACATTTAAGGTACATTTATATGGTGAAATGCTATATATGCTAAGGTGCATTAGGACCTTTAAAATTAGGAATATTTAAGAAAACCGGTACTAAAAAAGAGCTTGATTCTATTTATATTATGAACTTGTATTACTATAATAATGATAACAGAATATGATAGAAGAAGCGATCCAAAAATTGAAGTGGAAGCAACCCACTCCCATTCTCTCTTCACACCGATGCCTCAAACAAGGTGAAGATGAACCATGTTTTATTAATGATAGTTACAGTATATACAAATGGAAACACCTGATATATACAAATAAATACATGATCAAACTTACTTTACAGTATACAAACATATAGCCATTTCCCTTTCTCTTGACTACCAGAAAAAATAAATATTGTCCATGCCCAATATTTTATTATTCACATGGAAGAGAAAGGTGCAAAAACCCACCCTTTCATATTTAGCATAATTGAAAAGCCCTAAATGTCCTCTGTGGAGAGCAAAATGAGTTAATTCAGTAATATGCTATGGGTGGGATATTCAGATATTCATCCTGAGCATTTAATTGTACTGTTGACCTTGTGTTAATCTGCATTTGATAAATAAACATGATTTGAACTTGTGTTACGTATTCAAAAGTTGAAGGAAGCTCTGAAACAAATGTGCACCTTATTACAGGTTTATTGTAAATATAAGAGGAAATTTGCAGCTCACAACAGACCTCTCGCTGAACACACCAGTCCCACATTCTTCGAAGGCTGGCACACGCATAAAAACCCCTGGGTGTCGTCATTGCCTCGTAGGACCGCCCTGGAACCGCCTTGGGACCGCCCTACTCTCACCACGTGGCCAGCCTCTCTGCAAATAAGCTATCAGCTCGATGTAAACAGCAAGTATTGGGTCTATTGAATGGTGCAGGCATGTAACTAAAAAACTCTTCCCTATTGAAAACAAAGCCCGGAAGAAAAATGTTCCGCCTTGGGTTTAATTCACATTATATGGCAGGACTTAGGTAAACACAAATCTTAGAACATAATAGATATAATACTGATAGAAATATATTTCACTTGAAACATTTTTTATTTTTTTTTTTCATTTTTGAGAAAAAGCTCCCCCTGGTGGACATTTCACGGGCCGCCACTAGTCGCATCATAGCTTTTTATTAGTTATTTTCTTCATTCAACCTTTATTTATACAGGTTAGTCTCGGGTCATGAGGACTCGTTTTCAAGAGAGACCTGTTTTAGACCAACCACAGATAAGGTACAGACAACAATAAACAGCTATAAAACACATATACAATAAAAAAGTAAATCAAAGTAGTGATATAAAACAAAATAAATTATTTTGTTTTATATCTGCCACTACCGGTGTATGAATGTGTGTATGAATGGGTGGATGGTTGATATTGTAAAGCACTTTGGGGCCCCTCATAGGGGGCTGAAAAGCGCTATATGAATAAGCTCCATTTATTTGCATCATTCAAATTATCTAACTACTTATTTCCTCTGTCTCTTCTGAGCTTAGAGGTTTTGATTTGTTGCTTGTCTCGGACTGTTCTGTTCGAGGTGCAACAGGCTCGGTTTGAACCACTTCGGGTCTTTTGTAGAGCACTTACCTTCTGTGGTCTTTTGCTTGTCTCGGAATGTTCTGTTCGAGGTGCAAAAGAAGCAGGGCCTTGGCTCGGTTTAAACCACTTTGGGTCTTTTGTAGAGCGGGCACCAACATTTTGTGGTTTGTTAGGTTGAAAATGTTGTGTTTTCTCGCCTTCTTTAGAGAGTCAGAGTCAGAGTCAGAGAGTCTTTATTGTCATTTGCACCGCATGTAGTACATGTGATGAAAACGAGATTATGTACACAGGGTCCCAGTTACATCCAACAACAAATGCAAGAGAAAAACAATAATAACATCTAGGATTAACTAAGAGAGACATCAGCTAGTAATACACTAAGCCCTAATGTAGTAGAAAAACATCATTATAAACAGCAGCACGAACATGAGTCATTATGAGCAGATGGGTCTGATTTAGTTTATTTACTATCTTTTGCCCTCATTTTCCCATGAAGTCTGTGAGTTTGTGAGATCATTGTCTTTTGTGGAGTTTTTGAAATCTTTGTCTTTGTCATGGGCATGACCTAACATCACCCCCCTGTGGTCATGGGGGATCACGAACACAGGTGAGAACGTCGGTCCATGGGCACAAGTTAGGATGCCTTTGAATAGATTTAGCTGTTTGCGCAGCTGAAAGAGGACTGTAAACGGGAACCTTTTAGGTTTTGGCCAACATTTCTTCTTACGTTTACCTCTTTCTATGTAATTTTGGCGTGTCACAACCGTCGGCGCAGTCACAGTTGTGTCTGATTTGTCAGTCTGCAACTGGTCACTGTTGTTGGTGTGTGAGTTTTCCTCCCTTTTGTCTGATGAGGGGCTCTCTGAGCCTGTAAAAACAATGTCCTGATGACTATCAGCATCTGGTTGACTGTCATTTTCTGGACTGTCAGCATCTTGACTGTCAGTAACTTGTGTACTGTCAGCATCTGTGGCAATGTTGTTATTTGTGTGCTCTGAGTTGTTATCAATGATCGTGCTACACATTGTTCCAGGTTGGTCATCCTTATTTTACACGGGGCGGCCGTGGCGTAGTGGCAATGGCAGTCGTTCCCCGATCGGAAGGTTGGAGGTTCGAATCCCGGTTCCCCACACCATGTGTTGTTGTGTCCTTGGGCAAGACACTTAACCCTGAGTTGCTCCCGGTAGGACTGGATGGCGCCTTGCATGGCAGTCTGCCACTACCGGTGTATGAATGTGTGTATGAATGGGTGGATGGTTGATATTGTAAAGCACTTTGGGGCCCCTCATAGGGGGCTGAAAAGCGCTATATAAAGAAGCTCCATTTATTTGCATCATTAAAATGATCTAACTACTTATTTCCTCTGTCTCTTCTGAGCTTAGAGGTTTTGATTTGTTGCTTGTCTCGGACTGTTCTGTTCGAGGTGCAACAGGCTCGGTTTGAACCACTTCGGGTCTTTTGTAGAGCACTTACCTTCTGTGGTCTTTTGCTTGTCTCGGAATGTTCTGTTCGAGGTGCAAAAGAAGCAGGGCCTTGGCTCGGTTTAAACCACTTTGGGTCTTTTGTAGAGCGGGCACCAACATTTTGTGGTTTGTTAGGTTGAAAATGTTGTGTTTTCTCGCCTTCTTTAGAGAGTCAGAGTCAGAGTCAGAGAGTCTTTATTGTCATTTGCACCGCATGTAGTACATGTGATGAAAACGAGATTATGTACACAGGGTCCCAGTTACATCCAACAACAAATGCAAGAGAAAAACAATAATAACATCTAGGATTAACTAAGAGAGACATCAGCTAGTAATACACTAAGCCCTAATGTAGTAGAAAAACATCATTATAAACAGCAGCACGAACATGAGTCATTATGAGCAGATGGGTCATTATGAGCAGATGGTCACAGATGAACGCAGCAACAAGAAACAGATCAGTATCAACATGATGTGACATTTTGCAGTGTTTATTCTTATTATTTATTTATTCATGAGTCTGACAGCCTCAGGGTAGAAGCTGTTCCTCAGTCTAGTGGTTCTACATTTGATGCTCCTCAACCTCCGTCCCGAAGGGAGTGGTGCAAAGAGTGAATGTGCTGGGTACAGGTGCTGGGTTTAGGAGAGGGAGCTCGCGTCTCTTCCATTTTTAGCAACTGAGATTTGACCTTTTCACCTGGGGACACCTCTAAGGTTGTTATGCTTTGCATGTGAGCTTCAAAAAGTGTCATAGCACACTGTTTTATTTCATCCATCATTTTCTCTTTGTAATTAGCCATAGTGTAAACTTTCCATTTTACCTCAGATATGAGATTCTTTGTGAAAACAAATTTTAAAACCTCTTTCTTCTTCCATGTCTGGTTCATTTGTGTTACCAAAATAAACTTGGAAGATTCTATCATAAAACATCAATGGATGTTCATCAATTCCTTGCATGACATTCTCGGCAGCTGCATAGCCACCAGGCTTTGTGTTGGATGTTGCCATTTCGTTTTGATTGTATGTGAAAAATCAAATAGAAATGTTCTTTGTATTGATTTTTTGTCAAAAAATCTAATAATATATGTTATTTTTATGTTATTTTGAATTTTTCTTTATTTAAAATAAACTGGAGTGTTTAAAGTGAAACTGAACACAGGTTGAGACGGTAACTCCTCCCCCAGACCAAATTCAAAATTTTCCTCAAAATGGACGTGTCGAGAGACAAGCAGGGGAGGAGGTTGGGGTTGTCCTGTGTTCACGCCCCCTCTAGTGGTAAACTCCCACCCCTCCCCAAGGTTAGATTTCAAAATGGTGGATAGTCGCGTCTTCAGTAAGTAAATGCCTAAACTTGTACTAAAATAACAGTTGTAAAATGTTGTTGCGTGTATTTAATCACACACAGCTTAAACGTATGCTTCTGAACACAGACCACATTAAAAACATGTGTTTAGCTACATGGCATGCATTGTACGGCTGTGTTTTTGTCTTTGTTTGGATCACAAGTGTTGTAGGCCACCTGCAGTGACTTTAATTCGCCACATCTTATTACTTAGTACATTACAAAAGTAACGTTTCATAATAGATTTTATTTTAAAATATTGATTTCATCTAACCTCGTTTTTTTTTTTTACATTTTGGCTTAATTTTAATATGCAACCTAGAACTGAACACGTTTTTTGAATTGACTATAAATGAGCACTGACCAATGGTAAAATCTTGTGTTTTCCAAAGATCCGTGTTTATAAACATTCTCTAAGCTTGTATGATAAATATTTGTAAACAAATACTGTATACACGTCCTATGTGTTAGCTAATCAAAACTGAGCACAGCTGGTAAGATTTATGAGAAATAATATTTTTTTAATGCAAACCAAACAAATTGCAATGGATTTAACAATACTTAGTATCCTTTCAAATGTTTTTTTCAGAGAACTGTGATGACTCAACACGCAGTAGCCACGCAGAGTAATTACAGCCAGGATTACTTTAACCCAGACGATCCCATGATGATGCAAAGAGTCTCGGCCAACGCTGCTGCTTCTCCTGAGACCTGCATCCACAACAATGTTGGTACAGCTGAGACCCTGGTGTTTGTTTCTGGCTTGCAGGTGCAACATCCTGAAGGTGGTTGGGACTCCTCGTTCTGTGTTGCACTGCATCCATACAGAGGAGCTGGAGGTGGTGTCCCGTGTGACACGACACAGAACCTTTAGTTGTGTTGAATTAACTTACTGTTTTCCTCTTCCGGCTCTCGACAAAGCAAGTCGCATATCTTTTTGCTCCTACCCTCCCTAAGTTTTCCTCCTCCCTGCTTGCTTTTTGTCTCGTCCGTGACTCTTCAGCGCTCACTCGAACCAATTTGCGATGGAATTAATAAATTGGGCTGTTTCATCTATAGATAAGATTTTTTCCACGAAGCGGACCGGGCCAGGAGAAGCGGCCTGCCCCTCTGACACGCACGCTGTCGGATACATGATGGACTCCTGGGGACAGTGGCAACCCATGTGTTTGACCGTCCTGTCTGTCGAAGACGTGGAAGATTTGTGGATTATTGGGATATTGGTGGCAGCTGCTCTGTTTTTTGGCGTGAGCGGAGCTGTCTGTTACTGGAAGATCAGGAAGACTTCGGCAGCTATCGGCGCACTGGCCAAACTTCCTGATCAGCAAGAGTCTCTGATCCGGGCTGTGAGCTCCTCAACCCAGCTGTTGTACGAGCTGAACCGCACAATGGGAGCGGTAGACCACCGTGGACCTGCGGTGCGCTTTGGAACTCGTTTACAGCCGCCCGGCATTAATCAGGGCACGGATGGGGGTTCGTAGCTTCGGAAACTCATTTGATTCGGCGATTTTGGACCTGAACAGCACCTGGACTCTGGAAGGCTGCAGTCAAAAAGAACACTGTGGCCTGGATTGAAGATAAACAATAACTATCTAATCTAGTTTCTGCTCGACCTTGGAAAAGAAGAAGGCCGTTTGCTAGGAACTATTCTCCTGGAGTGAAGCTGAGAGACACTGCTGACCCCCCCCCTCCCTCCCCAGAGGTCTCTGGGAGTGCGCTCGGAGGCGCCAAGGTTAACAACTGCTGAACTGTGTTATCTGAAGTGCTGCTCACAGACTCTTTTGATCTCCTTGCATGTCGTCAAATCTGCAACAATGTCTTGTCTGGTTGTGCTTATTGCTGATAGAGTTTTTGGGACTTTATCATAGAGTGTCTTAAGGCAATCTTTGATAGATTCTTTTTTTGAATATCACAAATGATACCTATTGTGTTTTTCCTTTTTCCATATCTGTTTGACCTTCATCCGGAGACGGATGAGCGCGGCCGCGCAGAAGAACATGTCATGTGTTTGGAAATGCTGCAGCTTGCATACTCTCCCTCTCTGGACGACTGTGCTACATAATCACGTTGTATTAATTAACTGGTGCAATGTTAATAAATAAATCTCTGGACTTCCGGTTTTGCACCTGATGGAGTAAGACGTGTCGGAGGGAGCTCCTGCAATCCTGCAAATTGTTCTTTTAAGAAAAGGTGCATTTGGGCATTTCATGTTGCCTGTCCTCTAAACTTTATAAGAGCTCTTTTATAAATCAAGATGCCTCCAAAATCTAAAAACACGATCAATTTGACGGCCGCAGCGGGGAGGTCTGCTCCCACGCTGTCATCACCGCCGCAGCTTGTGGAGACTTCACCGAGGGGCGCGGCTGCCAGGCGACAGCCAGAAGAAACTTCTTGGAACGTGTCGGAGTTTAAAGCTGAACTTCTCGGTGCACTCCGTGAAGAGATGGTGAGCATTTTTAAGACGGAGTTGGAGACGGCGCTGAATAATAATCTGTCCCAGATTAAGTCGGAGCTGCACAGCGTGAAGTCGGAGCTGAATGACAGCATTGTGGCTATTAAGTCGGAGGTGGATACATTAAAGGTGACTGTTGCAGGCATGGAGGGACCGCTGTCTTCATGCACTGATGATGTGATTTCACTCAAGAGTAATTTGGACAAGCTTTCGGTGCAGGTCCTCGCTCTTGATAATAAATGTGAGGAATTAGAGTCAAGATCTCGGCGGAATAATATTAGAATTATTGGATTTCCGGAGGAGCGTAACCCCATCAGCGCTAATATGATTTCCACCCTGCTTAAGGATGCGCTCGGCCTGGATAAGGAACCGGTGGTGGACCGGGCGCACCGATCTCTACAGTCCAGACCGAAGCCGGGTGAGCGGCCCCGCCCTATAATAGCTCGTTTACATTATTATACAGACTGCGCCGACATTCTACAGCGGGCCAGAGTCCAGCAGCGGGTAAAAGTGGGAGACGCCACAATCTCCATCTTCCCTGATTTTACTGCTCGGATTGCAAAAGCCCGTGCAGCTTTCAATGACGTCAGATGTCAGCTCAGAGAGGTTCCGGACATACGGTTTGGGCTGCTGCATCCAGCTCGACTTTGCATCACTAAAGGAGGTGTCACGAGAGAGTTTATAATAATAATAATAATAATAATAATAATCATTTTATTTAAAAGCGCCTTTCATGACACCCAAGGACACTAAACAAACCAACACAGTGAATACAGAGCAAACATTATCATCGACAAATTGAAATATAAAATACATAAAGGATATAAAATGGAAGATAAAAATACATATAGTAAAGTTAATGATAAGCTAGTCTAAAGAGATGGGTTTTCAGGGCAGTCTTGAACAGAGAAAGGGAGGTGGTGTTTCGAAGGTCGGGCGGTAGAGCGTTCCAGAGGTGAGGGGCAGAGCAGGTGAAGGCCCTGCTCCCCATGGTGGAGAGGCGGGCAGAGGGTACATGGAGTTGTAGTGAAGAGGAGGACCTGAGAGGCGTGA
>JBBPBX010073078.1:0-10612 GCA_038048925.1 Garcialebias charrua | reverse complement strand
AACTAAACATATTTTCATCCGCGATCAATAATTTCCCCAGCTCGCAGTGAACTCTGGCCTTCTTTGGTGTCGTTAGTCCACATGTTATCATCAGCAGTAATGTGGAAACTGGCTTCATGTGGGAGTGGAGTACTGTGGGTGATAAACAGACAGCTGGATTAAACTGGGTGTCTATACCTGAGACTCACGTGGACACCTGACAAATAAGCAGCCTGGGAAAGCTCTGCTTTAATCCCTAGAGTGACACACGTGTGCACACAGACACACACAACAACTCTGGCATGATAAAAGACCAAGGCAACAGCTTGCAGGCTCCTTCTGACTGGTGGGTAACATGCAGTAATAGTGTGACAAAACTTTAGCTGCATGTGGTTTACAAAGAGTGTGACTTTAAAAATCTAAATTTCAGCAGCTAATATCAATACATACAGTTGGATCAATATATTAAAACTAGGGTGCACGATATTGGATTTTTGGCCGATATCCGATATATTTGGCCGATAACCAATACCAATATTTCCCCACCTAGACCTTCTTACTGAGCTTTCTCTGCTGTGGAATTAAAATACTACATTATTCTGCATGGTCTTTTGACCTGCTACCAAATGCAGATGCCAAAAAGGGGGGCTGAAAATAATGTAATACTTCAACTTGGATTATGCTTAATGTAAAATTTATTCATGACATTTACTCTCTTTAACACAAAGACAACACTCGCACACAGTACAAATTTGTAAAGTTTCACAAATCTAAACTCAACCTGCTCACAAGCAACAAGTGAAAAGTGCATATCGTATATGTAAGTACTGTACTAAGTAGTAGTGCGGTAATAGATATACTTGACAGTTTCTTAAATTAAAGAATAACTTAAAACAGAAGTCTTTTATATCGATGAGTTTTTTTGATGGAATGGTTGAAGTCCGATATTTTACTTTATCGTTAATATCGGCCAATACCATGCCGATAATATCATGCATCCCATATCAAAAATGTACTCAATGCAAAATGTGAATTCCAATTTCCAACACAATAAAATGCTGGTGAAGATTCTCAGTCGTCCAGGACATGATAAAATCAAAAAAGGCGTTCAATACAGGATCAACTGGACTTTATTTGTACAACTTTATTTTACTTAAGTCCAGTTGATCCTGTATTGAACGCCTTTTTTGAACACAATAAAATGTTCACATAAACTTTATAAAATGGTTCACCAAAAAAAGTGAAATCATGTCAAATGTTTCGTAAATGTTTCATCATCCATCCAAAAGACTTCATCAATCTGAGGCCTGATGAAGTCTTTCGGATGAAAGATGCAACGTTTCTTCCCAAACAGAAACTGTCCAGATGACATGAGTTAACTTTTTTTAGGATTCATTGACCTGGCCGATTGAGCGTACTTACTCTTTTTCTTTATAAAACAATGCAATTAAAACTAATTTACTCCAGCAGTTTTCCGGATATATTTAAATAAAAATAAAAAAAGCGGGTCCACGCTCACTGTAAACAAACAGCACATGAAGCTCTTGGCTGTAGTTTGTGTGGATAAACAAATATGGCTGTATCAGGTAGATAGGACAAGGACAACTGTCAGGAATGAAATTGCAAATTTTCTTTACAATTTAAAAGAACAAATTAACTACAGAGTCTGATAGAAGATAGTGTGTGGATTTTGTTTATTATATTTTACTGGTTCTTATTGCTTTGCAACGAGCGCCTTTAAAGTTTCTAGAAAGGGAAACTGTGATTTCTAACTTGTTTATGCATGATGGCACACTTGAGACAAGGGAGATAACTCAGTCTAATGTAAACAAACAATACGTCATTATATACATGTTTATATATACTGTATATAATACAGTATATGGTAGTTTATTGTTTTTTTTTTTGTTAGATACTGTATGTGAATATTACTCGGAGTGACGTCAGATAAATGATGCATCTTCCGCTCAAGTTAGAAGTGAGTCCCAAACTTTAATGGGCTCGTGTGGTTTCCACCAGTCGAACAGAACCAGAGGTGCAAGCAGCTCCTGGTGACCCTCTCCCTCTAAACAACAACAAAAACAGCCTGCACACTTTGTCCCCCCTCCCGCAGGCTTGTCGCCATTTTATCGAGGCGACATGCAGCCGGCCAGCGCCGAGCTGTCCACAGAAATGCCCCTGAAAGGTGAAGCTCCTCCACGTGAACTTTAACAAAACACGAGCGAGCGTGGAGAGGAGGAGAGCCCACTCACCGTCCGCTGGAGCTCCTCGGCGACTCTTTGAAAAAGTTGACGCCGACATGAGCTCGCGTAGGAGCCGATAACGGCCCGCAGCTTCGCGGTGCTTTCACTGATGGAAACTTGAAAAGGTGAGACCCCCTCAGTCCACGGGCTCGGTGAGAGACGTGACACCGGTACCGGACCGGTCCAGTCGACGACCGTTTTCTGTGTCCGCCGCTTGTTTACGTCGAGTGGCTTCACGGCGTTAAAGCAGCCGAGGCTCAACGACGGACGTAACCGAGGGAAGGAGACGCACACGTGACGCGTGACGTCACTGACGGTTGAGTTGGCGTGAGCTCTCTCTCTCTCTCTCCCCCCGCAGAGCTGGAGTGAGTCACATAACTCGTTCCAGCTTTGACCCCACGACACATTTGACCTCGGATTTGTTTTTTTTAGGTGTCCCGGTGGAGAAACAACGGTGTTGGTTAAACGTGAAGTCCCAGCGGCCATCACACCTGTCCCCCTTCTTCCAGGTAACTTCTCTTAAAGAGACAGTACACCCCCCCCCCCCAAAGAGGTCCTGATGTGGCCTCATCAAGTGAGCTAAACATCCATCACCTGACACTAATACAGAGTAAAATACATTAATGCTCAGGGGTGTTGGTAAACATACAGCCATATGCATATTAAGTACAGTTCTTAACATTAGGCTGGTGGCCATAATGCGCTTACGTTTCTGCGGTGGAAGTGGTCTCCAGTTACAAGTACAGGTAGTCCTCGGGTTACGGCGGTCTCGAGTTACAACGTTTCATGGTTACGACGCATCTCCCATTTACTATGAAAAACCTTATTTCGAGTTACACAGTTTTACGTCGTAAACGGAATACGGCGGATGGACCGGTTTTACGTCGTAAACGTAGCGCCGGAGGAATACTGCACTGTGTACTGTGAACACGGTTTTACGTCGTAAACAGAATGCGGAATACGGCGGATGGACCGGTTTTACGTCGTAAACGTAGCGGCGGAGGAATACTGCACTGTGTACTGTGAACACGGTTTTACGTCGTAAACAGAATGCAGAATACGGCGGATGGACCGGTTTTACGTCGTAAACGTAGCGGCGGAGGAATACTGCACTGTGTACTGTGAACACGGTTTTACGTCGTAAACAGAATGCGGAATACGGTGGCTGGACCGGTTTTACGTCGTAAAGCAGCGGCAGAAAATATTGTACTGTACAATTAGTACAGCGGCGGAGGGATACTGTGCTGTACTGTGAACGTGGTTTTACGTCGCAAACGGAATACGGCGGATGGACCGAGCACTGAGTCACGAGCCTCACAGTAGGCTATTAACTCTTTTTGCCCTTCATTATGGCTCCCAAACGTATGTGTTTTTTTATAATTATGTAGGGTATGTGTTAGGATAGGCTAAGTGCTTGGTAATACAGTACTGTACATGTATAAGGTGCAGTATGTACGTATTTTCCGACTTGCGTCGAAAATCGGTTTACTCCGCCGCGTAGGAACGGATCTACGTCGTAAGCCGAGGACTACCTGTACTTGGGTGTGCAACTGAATAACAATCTCACCTGGGCATCAACACTACCATTCTGATCAAGAAAGCACATCAGAGACTCTACTTCCTCAGAAGGCTGAGATGAGCTGGACTGGGAACTGTGGGCAAGCTCAGTCCTCACCTCCTTCTGCAGATGTGCAGTGGAGAGCATCCTGTGCTCCAGCATCAACGTGTGGCATGGAGGCTGCACATCTGCAGAAAGAAAAGCTCTGCAGAGAGTGGTGAAGGCTGCACAGAAGACTGTTGGGGTCAGCCTCTGCACCATCACAGACTTTTACACCTCCAGGAAGAGTCAAGTCATCTTTATTTATACAGTAGAGAAAAACAGATAAACTGCTATCAAGGTGCTTAAATTTGCATCATGAAGGACCCCACTCACCCAGCACTCACACTTTTTGCTCAGCTCTCCTCAGGCAGGAAGTTGAGGAGCATTAAGTGTAGAAACACTAGACTGAGGAACAGCTTCTACCCTGAGGCTGTGAGACTCATGAATCTCTAACCAGAATAATCACTGTTAAAAAAAATGTAAAAATCACTGTAATTCCATTTTAATTGAAGATTTGACACTTTATCTGTGCTGCTGATTTCTTACCCTGAAGCTGCTGTATTCATACACAGCTACTCACCACAGACTCATGTTCAGGCTGTTGTTTAATACGCATTATATTATTATTATTATTTTGGCTGCTCCTTTCTTCAGGGCTTGCCACAGCAAACTAAGTTGCACAAAGACTTGGCAATTATTTTTACACCGGATGCCCATCCTGAAGCAACCCCGTGCCACTGAGCTACCACAGCCCTCTGTGTGGAGCAGAGAGCTGCCATCTATGGGGCACCCGGGGGAGCAGATGGTGGAGGTTAAGGGTCTTGCTCAATCAAGGGCACAGAGTGGGGCAAATTAGGGTGGAGGCAGGTGTGGGTGCTTCACCTACCCCACCCACATTTTGACGTTGGTACCAGTTGACCCAGCGATCTTCTGATCACAGGCTCACCTTCACTAACCTCTGGGGCGGCCGTGGTGTAGTGGTAATGGCAGTCGTCTCCCGATCGGAAAGTTGGCGGTTCGACTCCCGGGACCCGCACCATGTGTCGTTGTGTCCTTGGGCAAGACACTTAACCCTGAGTTGCTCCCGGTAGGACTGGAAAGCACCTTGCATGGTAGTCTGCCGCCACCGGTTTATGAATGTGTGTAGCATTCAATATATGTGTAGCACTTTGAGATTTTCAGTAATGAAAAGTGCGTTATAAATTGAATTAATTATTATTATTATTATTCTGTGCCACCACTCCCCTTCTAATACACCTTATTATATTATATGATTATTGTTGGCATACATCTTAGATCTTTGTAAACTGTTTTCTTTTTTATAGTTTATATTTTTGCTATTTTTGGGTGTAACAGGGACCTTGAGTACACGGTTTCCTTCCACCTCATGTACCACATGATGCAAATGACAATAAAGTCACCTTGAACCTTGATAATGTTATTGTTGACAGATGTGCATCTAGCTAAGAGGTGAATACTGTATCTGAACTACAATACAGTGCTGTCTGACAGGTCATAGGTCAACAAACTCAAAATCCCCAATGTAGTCCTACAAAGAGGCCCTAAAGTAAAAATATTTTATAATAATAATAATAATAATAATAATAATAATAATAATAATAATAATAATAATAATAATGAATTCAATTTATAACGCACTTTTCATTAGTGAAAATACATTCATAGGACATCTTTAAAAAAAAAAATATTTCCAGAAAGAGAATTTCGTTTTTTTAATAACCGTAACTTACTTTGCTTCAGCTGTACACAAGATTTTAAATGTACATTATAACAAGTGGAGTTTCTCTTCAGGTTATCTGAACCCTTGCTGTCAATCAACTAATCATTTAAACTAGTTTTAGGTCTGATTCCACATTACAGTACTACAACTGGTCATGGTGGATGGCTTTGAGTCAATGTGGGGAACTGAGACTGAGTCCCTCTGCTGGACAGGACAGGAGATAACAGCATATTAAAAAATAACCAGA
Source organism: Garcialebias charrua (assembly GCA_038048925.1). Taxonomy (NCBI): domain Eukaryota; kingdom Metazoa; phylum Chordata; class Actinopteri; order Cyprinodontiformes; family Rivulidae; genus Garcialebias; species Garcialebias charrua. Next base: position 4,802 of record JBBPBX010073078.1, on the reverse strand, counting down.
GAGAAATCAGATACAGTAGTCAGCATGTAAAGATCAATAACAATATTTTTTTTTTTTAAAGAAAAACGCGGTACTCTTGTTGTGACTAGTTATTAGAATAAAACATATAAAAGCTTGACTTTAATAGTGTATTGCAGGCTAACTAGATGTTTTCATCTAATAATTCACGAGGCATTAGATGAAATGCTTGAAAAACAGGAAAAAAGTATGAATGAAAAAAGCCAAATCTCTCCCCCCCTCGTACATAAATTACTTTAGCTACTTTGAAAAGGTTTTCTAATTGTGGCATCATATGATGTTTAAAGATATTTTACATTCACTAAACAGCTCATTGTGATGAAACAAAACCACATCACAGAATACTTGTAGCAGTGTCAGTTGTACAGAGACTTTAAACTGAGGTGCAGACAGGTGCCATCATCTCAATTTTATAACGTTGATGTATTAAGTTAGTTGAAAAGAGAAAATTAAACAGTTTTTTTTATTTTAAACATATCAATAAACGAGTCATTCATTTGTCCAGTTTCATTTTTTTTTTAAATTATTTATCTGATGATCATAAACATATCTATTTCCTGTTGTTTTCATCATCTGTTTATCTGATCCTGATACATTTTTGTACCTTTATGGGGGTTTGGATTTTGTGTTGGGTGCTTTGAGGTGTCTCCATTTCTTATTTTCTGTCAAAACGTAGTGATTTTGTGTCTCTTTGTGGTGAAGGTGGATAATTTATTTATTAAAGAATTTATTTTGGTTTGGTTTTAAATTGGCAGCACAGTGGCACAACTGGTAGCGCTGCGGCCCATCAGCGAAAAGGTTGCCGGTTCAAATCCTGACCGGGGGGCCTTTCTAGGTGGTGTTTGCATGTTCTCCCCGTGCATGCGTGGGTTTTCTCTTTATGTGTCTCTGTGATGGACTGGAGACCTGTCCAGAGTGTACCCCGTCCCTCGCACAGTGATTGTTGGACATGGGCACCGGGGACCCCCGTGACCCAAAATGGAAGAAGTGGGTAAAAGATAATGGATGGATGGAATAAATGATACATGAATGATAACCTCAGCTGGAGCAACAACACCACCAGCCTGATCAAGAAAGGTCATCAGAGACTCTACTTCCTCAGACGGCTGAGACGAGCTGGTCTGAGCAGCCCAGTTCTCACCTCCTTCTACAGGTGTGCAGTGGAGAGCATCCTGTGCTCCAGCATCAACATGTGGCATGGAGGCTGCACAGCTGCAGAAAGAAAAGCTTTGCAGAGAGTGGTGAAGGCTGCACAGAAGTCTGTTGGAGTCAGTCTCCCCACCATCACAGACATCTACACCTCCAGATGCAGGAAGAGAGAACCTGCATCATGAAGGACCCCACCCACCCAGCACACACTTTTTGCCCCACTCCCCTCAGGAAGGAGGTTGAGGAGCATCAAATGTAGAACCACTAGACTGAGGGACAGCTTCTACCCTGAGGCTGTTAGACTCATGAATATCTAATCAGAATAATCACTGTGAAATATCGCATCATGTTGCTGCTGATCTGTTTCATGTTGCTTTGTTCATTTGTGCCCATCTACTCTTGTTCGTGCTGCTGTTTGGAGTAAAGTTTTTCTAAAACAACTGCCCGCTGGCCCTAAGGCATCATCTGTGGGCCGCCTGAACCCTTGAAGGCCTGGGAGGGCGCCGGCTAGTCTATACCGCTCGAAAGAAGTGAGATGGCCTGGCCCCAGCTGGGTCACGAGCCTAACTCCTGACCTGGAGCAGGTCTCTGGGCTGATCTCCGACTCCGCATTGGGTCCCGAGGCTCAATGGGAGATGAGATGGAAGCGAGGACCTCCGTGAGGGACCAATTACCATCCAAGCGCCAGCCGGTTGGCGATCACGTCTGTGAAACCCTGCCACCTGCTGCCTTGTCCGAGACGCCTGAGCTGTACGGTCCGAGGCGTCCAGTGCTGCAGAGCCAAAAAGTTCCCCCGGAACCACAGGTAGGTCCCGGAGGGTTCTCTACAAGGTTCAGTGAGTGGTGACTATGCCAGCCATACCTAGCGGCAAGCATGCACCAGCGTGGAGAGTGCGTTCGGCCAATCTCCCTTGTCATGAAGGCAAAGGCCTGCAGAGATGCATCAATCAGGCCTTACGTCAGGTTGTCCATTGGAACATATTCCAAAGAGGAAGACAGGACCAGCATAAGATGAGAAAGGGAGTTCCCAATCCGGCCCATGCGGGCCCCAGAAGCATAGGCCCTACAGAGAAAGTCATCAGTAATACTGCACTGAGGCCGTGGACAACGTGCATTAGGCTGTAAGGCCTCGTCAAGTGGGATGAAAAGAGAGGCAATGCATCTGCCCCATGCCAACCCTAGTTGCCTCCTACATGGTTGCCAGGACCCTGCCATCCATTGTCAGATGCGAAAATGCCCTGGTGTCAGACCAGCAAGCCTGTAGTTCACGTATATACTCCTCCAAGGGCGGAACCAAAAAGGCAGTCTCCGATGTACGATGCCTAAAAAACACGCTGGAAGCTATAGGCTGGGCCTGAGGGACACTTTAGGTGGGCAAGAGCCGTTCGAATGGCCCTTCCACGGACTCCTTCGTATTGTCCTAGGAGGCAATGGAGCCAGACCCAGAAGCCTAGGAGCCCAGCTCGGGAAGGTCCTCACAAAAATGGGTGCCAGAGGCCGCCACCAAAATAGCATTGTCACCAGTGACTGATGCTTCATCCCGCCTGGGAGGGAGTGCCCTGTCCCGGCCACCATCAGTCTGAAAGGACTGGAGGAGGGCCTTCATGGGCCTTCACCAGCTCGGTAGTGAGGTGATCCACTCTCGTGGGCAACCTCTCCATATCAGGCCGTCTGACTCGCTTTGTCGGCCGCGAAGGTGCAGCCACAACAGGCCGTTTGCACATCGCCTGACCCGGCGGCAATGGGCTATGCGGTGCAGCACCCGCTCCGTCGGTAGGCTGCTCCAGTGCAGCCAACTGATCCAGTCTGACTGACCAAGGCATGACGATACAGTTGGGGCAAGCATTATCCGACAGCGCCTCCCGGAGATGCCCCACACCGAGACAGGAGGACACAAGTCATGCCCGTCCTCGGGCTGAAGCTGCATCAGACAGGTCGAGCAACACAAATTTCCTAGCATCATACCTGAGAAGTGTGAGCAGTCCACCACCAACAGGAGTCAAGCACAAGCAGAAAACGCCACTGGTGACTCCGTTAGTAAGGAGAAAAATAAAAGTCACTGTTGAGTTAGATAAAGTATAGAACAACTCAGTGCGAGCGTAGACGCCACTGAGCTGCGAGTGAAAACGCTACTGGTGAGTCATATAAAACAACCAGGACGGAATATTAACTCAACACGAGCAGTAAACGCCTCTGGTGAGTCAGATATAAATTCAGGAAGATTAACTCAACACGAGCAGTAAACGCCACTGATGAGTCAGATATACAATCAGGAGGATTAACTCAAACATGAGCAGTAAATGCTACTGGTGAGTCAGATGTAGAATCAGGAGGATTAACTCAAACACGAGCTGTAAACGCCATTGGTGAGTCAGATATACAATCAGAAACTCAACACGAGCAGTAAACGCTACTGGTAAGTTGAAATAAACGGCCAACAGAAAGAACTCGGCGCCAGCGAAAACGCTACAGGTGAGTCAGATAAAGCGAGTAGAATGAAAAATTAACTCAATGCGGTCAGAAACGCTACCGTGAATAAATAAGCAATAGAAAACTCACACGAGCGGAAACGCTACAGGTGAGTTAGATAAACAACCAGAACGGAAAATTAACTCAATGCGGGCAGAAACGTCCCGGAGAGTCAAAAAAGCGAAACTTACCAGTTGTTGCAGATCTGGTAAAGGTAAAACCAGCTTGTGCAACCCTTGGAGGGCGAGACTTACCCGCAGCTCCGACAAAACACGGTCATGTGGCTACCAGCAACAAGCAGTTTAGGAAAGCAGTGGTTCACACAGAAGCAATCAGATTCACACGACCACACGCCTGTACTCAAAAAAACCTGCACGCAAGAAGAATGAAGGGGATCATATGCTGGGTGCCCCGTGCCTATATGGAGTCGCATGGGTCCCCAGCAGGTCACGGGGTGACGTTGTTGTCATTTGTACTCGCCCTGCGCATGCGCAAGAATGCTCATTCAGTGCTAATCACCGCCTCTGGCAGTCAGGAGGGATGAAATAGAACAAATAATTCCTAAGAAAGAACATGTAAAAATAAAATACAATAAAACAAATCAGTAATTAATTAATTAAATAAATAAATGTTTAGTTAAATAAAGTATTCATTAGATATATTATACGGATTTAGCAACAACAACAAAAATCCCAAAATAAACGAAAAACCTTTATGAAAAATTTTCTGCGCATGATTTTTTTCCTTATTCTTTTCCTAATAAACTGAAACACATCTAATCTCTACAGTTGTCTTACTGTCAATTATTATTCGTCTTTTTGTAACTAAGTGTAACAACACAAAAATGCTGTTTATAATTTCCAAGGGGGGCAGCTAATGTCATTTTGACTTGGCTGATTGCAAACTTAATGAAAGCAACCTAAAACATATTAAATATCCAAAGAATTAAACAGATGATTATCAATTTTCTATAATTATACTATTCTCAAGCTCATGACAGTGCTGTCAACTTTGAACCCTAGTTTTGCCAGAACAAAGGGAGTAAACTTAGGTCTGTAGAAAAGTAGAAAAGCCTGGCAGCGTTGTCATGTCCGTTGTGTAATAGAGGGACAAAATTAAAACATGAACAAAATACAACCTGAAGGAAAGGCTTGCCATCTTACAAC
>JBBPBX010073077.1:0-17913 GCA_038048925.1 Garcialebias charrua | reverse complement strand
TATACAGGTAGTCCCCGATTTACGAGCGCTCTGATCTGCGAGGTTCCAGACTTACGAGCTGCGAATTTTTGGAAAAAACGAAAAAAATACTGAGTTTTCATGTGTTTTTTCACCACAGTTAGTTAGTTAAGCATATGAACACACGTTTCCGATCATTTTTATGCACTCATAAGCAGTTTTTGGATGAAAATAGAGTGTTTTTAGTCGCGCTAGCGAAAACCGTTCCAATTTACGAGCGAAATTCCGGATTTACGAGAGAAATGGCGGCCGTTCCGAAATACGAGATTTCCGGTTTACGAGCGCCTCGTTGTAACGGATCTCGCTCGTAAATCGGGGACTACCTGTATGTTGTTCTAGAACAGGGGTCTGCAACCTTTTCGATCCAAAGAGCCATTTCTGCTCCTTTGTTCACTAAATTAAATGTGACCGGAGCCACAACACCTGCTGCAACTGGGATTTTCAACTGGTGGCCCACGGACCACTTTAAGTTTGTTGGAGGACGTTTTTCTGGCCAGCAGGAGTGACTTTATAAAACTAAAAATTTCTAATGATTTTTAACATTTACTGCTATTTTTACATTTTAAGATAAAATAAAAGACAAGATTCTTGTAAAGAAGGAAAAATTTATATAGTTTTGCCCAGTTTCTAAAAACTAAAACGATAAACTATGCAGGCCTATGTGATTTATTTTTTTAACTGTAGAAAAATTAGGTATCCTACTTAAAAGAAATAAAGCATAAAGTGAAAGTATGTTTTACTCCTTGTAATGTAGGAAAACTTCTAAAACTAACCCTTCCAGTTGTTATAAGAACCAATAAAATTCAGTTTTATGTCAGTTTTGGTCAAAGCTTGAAAGAGCCGCTGCAGAGGGACCAAAGAGCCGCATGTGGCTCCTGAGCCGCAGGTTGCAGACCCCTGTTCTAGAACCTGAACATAGTTCTCTGCATTAATGGTGCCTTTCCAGACATGCAAGCTGCCCATGCCACAAGCGCTCATGCAACCCCATACCATCAGTGATGCAGGCTTCTGAACGGAGCGTTGATAACAACTTGGGCTATCCTTGTCCTCTCTGGTCCGGATGACATGGCGTCCCAGTGTTCCATAAAGAACTTCAAATTGTGACTCATCTGACCACAGAACAGTCTTCCATTTTGCCACACTCCATTTTAAATGACCCCTGGCCCAGTGCAAACGTCTGAGCTTGTGGAGCTTGCTTAGAAATGGCTTCCTCTTTGCACTGTAGAGTTTCAGCTGGCAACGGCAGATGGCACGGTGGATTGTGTTCACTGACAATGCTTTCTGGAAGTATTCCTGAGCCCATTCTGTTATTTCCTTGACAGTGGCATTCCTGTTTGAGGTGCAGTGACGTTTAAGGGCCCGGAGATCACGAGCATCCAGTAGAGTTTTACGGCCTTGACCCTTACGCACAGCGATTGTTCCAGATTCTCTGAATCTTTTGGTAAATGGTAAATGGAGCTTATTTATATAGCGCTTTCCAGCCCCCTGTGAGGAGCCCCAAAGCGCTTTACAATACCAGCCATCCACCCATTCATTCAGACATTCATACACTGGTAGTGGTAGCCTGCCTTGCAAGGCGCCATCCAGACCTACCGGGAGCAACTCGGGGTTAAGTGTCTTGCCCAGGGACACAACGACACATGGTGGGCGGATGCGGGATTCGAACCTCCAACCTTCCGATCAGGGGTTGACTGCCAGTACCATTACACCACGGCACGCCGTGATGTTGTGCACGGTTGATGATGATAACTTAAAAGTCTTTGCTATTTCACGCTGGGTAACACCATTCTGGTATTGATGCACTATCTTTCTGCTCAACAATGGTGGAATTGGTGATCCTCTTACCATCTTGGCTTCTGAGAGACACTGACACTCTTGAGAAGCTCTTTTTATACCCAATCATGTTGTCAATTGACCTAATTAATTAGTTTTAATTGGTCTTCCACAGTGGTGTAGTCTACATTTTTGTAGTGGGCATACTGTGCTTAGAAACCAAAGTACACTGGTTAGTAAAGTGTAACCGTCAATTTATTTTGATTTTAAGCATATTGAACAGTTCCAAATTTCTCTGATGCTTATATTTGAATAAATGAACAACAAACTTTGTACAACAGCTGGCTTTGTATTAAAAACATGTTATATAATTTATAAAACAGTATCAAAGAAAAGCACTGCACACCAATAGATTGTTACAGAAGTGTTTAACTGTCGTTTAACGTATCAATGACATGTACCTAATGGTATGTCATGTACCATTGGGCACTTTTAAGTGGGTATACTGAAATTCTTAAGTTTTTCTAGTGGGTATACTCCATATACCCGAGTATCACGTAGACTACACCACTGGTCTTCCAGCTGTTCATTATATGCTCAATTTCCTTTTTCCAGCCACTTATTGCTACTTGTCCCAACTTTTTTGGGATTTGTTGACACCGTGAAATTTTGAATCAACATATTTTTCCTTTAAAATGTTACATTTACTCAGATTAAACTTTTGATCTGTCATCTATGTTCTATTACGAATAAAATATTGACATTTGCCATCTCCACATCATTGCATTCAGTTTTTATTCACAATTTGTTTAGTGTCCCAACTTTTTTGGAATCCGGTTTGTACTACAGTAAGACTAAAAACAATCGTTTTAGTTTAACTTTTGGGAAAATATACATGTACATGTAATGTTTTTCTATGCAAAATATTTTTTGTGCAAATTTTACGAGATCTTGTCATACTACATGCAAATCTAATGTGAATTTTATTTATTTATTATCTTAATTTTTTAGGAGCAAACCGGTGATCAAGTCTTGAAATTAAGGTTCATCAAGACTAATTTTTTTCATCTGTACTTATCTATCCATCCATCCATTACAGTGTTTCCCTACCATTATACAAGTGGTTTACAAAACCGTTTATACAAGCCGTCAACAGAACTGAGCGCCCTACCTACCGAACCGCACACACACTAAGGACACTGCCATAGCACTAAGCTAGCGGCACACTAGCTAAAAAGCTGAAGGCAGCGTTTATGCTGCCTCTTCCCTCACGCTGACCCCACCCCCGCTTGAAAACTGTTGGTACAAACCATGCACAGATCAGGACGTGTGTCCCCACCCATGACAAAAAAAAAATATCACAGAAGAGATGATCACCCCACCATGGCAAGTTATATAGAGGAAACACTTCATCCATCATCTTTACCCGCTTCTTCCTATTCGGGTTGTGGGGGTTACTGGTGCCCATATCCAGTGATCACTGTGTGAGAGACGGGGTACACTCTAGACAGGTCGCAAGTCCATTACAAGGACACAGAGACAAACAGACAGACAAACAAACAAACATTTACTCTCTCACTCATACCTAGGGACAGTTGATGTTTGTCGACGGAGGTGAGGGGGGTGGAGTGGAGACAGACATGTGAGCTATGAGCCATTTGTACCGCGTTTTCAAGCGGGGGTGAGGGACGGTTCAGCATGAGGGAAGAGGCAGTGTGAGCGCTGACTAACTTTTTAGCTAGCATGCCTTTAATGCGTGCCACTAGCTTAGTGCTACGTCCGAGCTGGTAGTTGCGGGGGGTGGCGTTTAGTTTGGTAGGCAGGGCGCTCAGTTCTGTGGATAGGGCACCCTGCTTGTATAATAGTAGGGGAAACACTGTACTGAATTTTAATTTTAAACTTTTCTAGACTTTTCCAGACTGCGAAGGAACCTTGGGAGGAAAATCCATCTATTTAAAATACACAGTAGCATAAGAAAGTTTATATGTACCGGTAGCTAGATTTCCCTGGAACTGAAAAGGTTTGTCATTTTTTTAAACAAAATTATTTACACTAGCTAAGGTCCAGTCAAGTCTTATAAAATACAGAGGAGTTGGCACCTGGTCATGTGTCAGATTCTGACTAAATCTGCACAATATTAGAAATACTTGCGTTGTACAATATAATTTAATATTGCCATGAAAATATCAACTTTAACAAACCCACATTTCCTCACTTCCCATTTTCTCTTCGATCATCACCATCATCTACACAAGATGTGGCATCAAGGCCAAAGAGAACTACCGGTAATTGGATTAATCAAATATCTTATTAGCATATAGTATAGGATTTCATGGTGCGTGGAAAAATAATGATCTAAGACTCCAGTCCGAGCAGTCCTTTTGTGTTATAAAATCAATCAATCAATCAATATACAGTCACAGTGAAGCCCTTATTCCAATGTTTAGATTAGTGCTGTCAATCGATTAAAAAATTTAATCAGATTAATCACACTCTGGGACTGTGATTAATCACTATGCTTAATTTTGTAAGCTTGAAATGTAAATATGCAGGTTTTGTCACGATCAGCGGCCACCACTGGCCCCCCATCTGCTCACGTCTCTGGTCCTTCATGACATGCACGTTTTTGGTCACACCTGCCAGTTTCCTCCATGACCTGACTCCTCCATCCAGCAGTTGATGATAAAAACTGTTCTTGTTTTTCACTCCTGTGTCTGGCTTATATTCAATCCAAAACCAGCTCCTGACACGTTTTCATAAAATGTTGAAGAAAATGTTTTATTATGTCAAACCAAACAGTTTTCAGGTTTTCATGCATGTTTTACAGAAGTCATTTTGTTTCAAATATTAATTTATAAATGTTAACTCAAATGTCTCTCATTAAGTGTCATCTATGTGATCAAAACATGTAACCCTTCTTCTTCTTTTGATAAGATAATACGATTTCTTGTTTCACCAAATAGATATTAACATACAAAACGAATAGCCTAAAAAATCAGCTCTAAAGGCATGCTATGAACAAAAATATTATTAGAGCAAAATTATTTGGAAAAATGTAGAACGAAGTTATTTAAACTGAATGCGCTGCTCGCTTCAGATCTTACATGCTTCCTCCACCGCAGCTGACAGCAGGTGTGGAGACGCGCATGGCTCCTGATAAGCAAATCCATCTATAATCTTTACCTGCTTCTTCCGTTTTGGGTTGCTGCTCGATGGTGCTCATGTCCAGTCTTCACAGAGGCGGGTACACCCTGGACAGATCTCAAGTCCATTTCAACCGGCGAGTCAGCTGACGCGCGTAACCGGTGACAGGTGTCCATCTGAGCTTAACGTGGCTTTTTCTTTAAACCGGCCGGTTGGACCTGCCTCCTCCTCAACAAGTAGCTTAACACCATTTTAAATTGTGCATTTTTATTTTGTTTTCTTTGTGCTATGATTCGCTAAAAAAAATGCATCATAGAAGTCCGAGCCCACGTGTACAATTATTGCGCAATGCGCCAACGGCAGCGATCTCTTCAGTCTGATGAAGTGCTGCACTCTTCTTTCTTTCTTCATCCTCTCAACATATAAACTTACTGCCTCCTCCTCTACAAGTAAATTAACACAATTTTACATTGTGCTTTCTTATTATTTGCGTTTTATGATTCGTAAAACTGCATCAAAACTCGAGACCGGACAGCCGCACATTAAACACACACACACACACACATTATGGCCCGCCGGGCCGAATACGGGTCGGCCGACCGAGCTCCAGGTACAGGTTAGAAATGGCAGCACTACCTCCGCAGGGTAGAGTCCTTTATAGGTAAAAATAGGTAATGTGATTAATCTGCATTATGTAATATTAATGCATTAATCTGTTTATATTAATTGCATGCGTTAACGCGTTAACGTTGACACCTATAGTTTAGATGTAAAACATTGTGAAAGCAATCAATAGTTTGCACCAGCACAATAACGTCTTCTGTTGCAATGGTAAAATAAAGGATATCTAAAAAACCCTGATGCATGCTCAATAATCCAGGTAGAAAAATCTAAAAAAGTTAAGTCTGGTCCTCTAGACATTCAAAAAAAATAATAATAATTTTGTATAAACGTTTCGTCTTTCATCCAAAAGACTTCAGTCAGACTGAAGAAGTCTTTTGGAAGAAAGACGAAACATTTCTACAATTTTTTTGTTTTGTTTTTTTTGAATGTCCAGAGGACCAGACTTAACTTTTTTTTTTCTACCTGGATTATTGAGCATGCATCAGGATAAAATAAAGGATAGTTCATTTAAACCTTATTTTAATTTTTTTGTAATTTCATCAGCAGATATGTAATGTGCAGCCACAGAGAATTAATTGGAGATTACCTTTGCTAAATGTTTAAGATGGTAAAGATGTTAGCTTCTTTTTTTATTTATAAAACATTCTTAATTTTTTTTAATGCAAAGTAACTTATTTGTTGTACTCAGCCTGCCAGTTTGTGTTACAAAGCTACAGGAGAAAATGGGGTGTGAGGGTTCACTTGAATTTACAACGTTTTAGCACCAGAGCAGTGAAAAGAGGTCTCGACCAATGACTTGGAACATGACAGCTTGTTAATAAAGGTCAGTCAAAAAAGGTAAACAATTCTTTTCTTTGTTTTTTATGAATGAAGTCAAATATAAAATCTAGGTTAGAAAAATCTGACCTCTCTCCTTTAAGGCGATCCTCGTCTTTGAGCAGGACCACTAGCTGCTTGCTCTTCTCCCGGACGTTGATGCCCTGGTCTTTGCCGTCTCTGTCGACGTACTGGAAGTCCTTCAATGTCTGGATGGCAAAGATGTTCTCCTTGCACTGCAGTGCCACTCTCTCCGAGCCCGTCTTGATCAGGTAGTCTAGCAAGGTGAGGGCTTTGTAGACGTGACGCCAGTTCTTCCCGTGGTCGTTGAGCCGTTTCCAGATCATGTTCATGATTTCGCTGAAGGCCACCACGTTGTAGGTGAGGTCTGCGATCTCGGACATGAGTGAGGACGAAGGGCCCCAGGGGTCGTTGGACGTGGCCTCCCTGACTTTCTTCTCCGCATCGGAGTAGTTGTTAACCACATTTTTCATCTGCCGGCGAATTGTGCTTGGCATGGTGGCGGTGTTGATGAAGATGGGACAGACAGGAAGAAAAAAAAGACTGCACTAGTAGTGCGGTAAGTTTGAAGGTCAACCAGAAGGGTCCAAGTGTTTGTATACTCCAGAGGTTTGAGTAACTTCCAAGTGTCAGTGTCCTTTGTCACGTTGTTGTTATCCTTTTGTGTAGGGAGCGTTGTGTATTTAAGAGGCTTCTCCAGGCCAAAGCAGTGTTCCTGAATCCTCCTGAACAGCGTCTTTTAAAATCATCTCCACACACGTGGTGCAGGCTGCACACAAGACCTCACTATTACCTAAAACAGACAACATTAAAAAAAGACAGAAATGAAAAATAAGAAACAAGGGTCAAAAGCATCACTTCACATACTTTTCTGACTGTTTACTGCAACACCTCAAGATTTACTGTATTTCTGCATGAACAAGTTGGACATGCGCTAAAGTCAAAGTCAAACTAGACACCTCTAAAAAAAAGCATTCCAGTTTTCACATTTCAGCAATAAGATAATCTGATTTGTATTTATAGAAGCAGCTGTAGTGTATTTCTTTCTGAAACTAGACAAACATGTCTCATACTTTCAGACTTAGTTCAGCATTTTCCACGCCTGCCTACATCGTGTGAACCGAGTGCAGCGACAAAGGTCTCCGCTTTTTCACAATAATATTAGACTTGTTTTAGACTTAATTGATTACAGTGATTTGATTGACGGAAACAGATTTATTCTTTTCTTAGATTTTTACAAAGCATTCGACTCTGTTGAACATACATTTATCTTTAAAACACTTACTCATTTAGGATTTGGCGAAAACTTCAGAGATTTAATTAAGATGCTGTATAAAGACATAAACAGTTGTGTAACCCTAAGTCATGGAACCTGTAACAGATTCAGTATTAGTAGAGGAATCCGCCAAGGCTGTGGAAGTTCACCATTGTTATTCATAATGGTCGCAGAGATGCTGTCCATACTAATTAAAAACTGTGGAATAACTGGAATTGATGTAATGGACAAGCAAATAATAATAAGTCAACTAGCTGATGATACAACCCTTTTCTTGAAAAATGAAGATCAGATTCCTGTAGCACTTCAAACCATAGATCTTTTTTCTAAAGCCTCGGGACTTCGATTAAATATTAATAAATGTGAGCTATTTTCCCTGAAGGATCAGCCGACGTTATCATTATGTAACATAAATGTTAAAAAAGAGGTAAAATACTTGGGTGTAGTGATAACAAAGGATAAAATGATCTCTGACAAGGTGAATATTTGGAACAATATTGACAAATGTAAATCGATTCTAAATAGGTGGTCACAGAGGGACATTTCAATTTTTGGTAGGATTTTATTAACTAAGATGGACAGTCTTTCCAGATTTATTTATCCAGCATATTCCCTTCCTATATCAACCAAGATGATAAAGGCTATCAATACTTTAAATTTTAATTACATTTGGAGGAAAAAAAATCACTATATATGTAAAAATGACTTGATTAAAACTTACGAAGATGGTGGAGGGAATGCAATAGACTTTGAAATCATGAATGGTACGTTGAAACTTAAATGGCTAAAATCTTTTCTAAATAATAATCTTTCAATTTGGTCATATATACCCAATTTGGTGTTTAATAAGATAGGGGGACTTCATTTTCTCTTAAAATGTGATTTTGAATTTAGCAGATTGCCAGTGAAACTCTCAGATTTTCATAAACAGGTTCTTCTTTACTGGAAACTTACTTTCAGTCATAATTTCACACCACACAATACACCAGTGTACCATACCATACCAATTTTATTTATAAAGCACTTTAAACAGGAACAAGTCCACACCAAAGTGCTGGACAAACAAACACGCAACAGGCAACACAGACAATGAAGTACAACACGAAAAACATAAAAACATTGCAGATCATAAATAAAACGATCCAATACAAATCAGCTGGCATTGAAAGCAATGGAGTAGTAGTGAGTTTTTAACCGGGATTTGAAAACCGAGAGGGAGGGGGCCTGTTTGATGAGCAGCGGTAACTCGTTCCAGAGTCTTGGGCCTGCTACAGAGAACGCCCTGTCACCCCTGCGCTTAAGGCGAGTTTCTGGAACTATTAAGAGTACCTGATCCTCTGACCTCAAAGCACGTGGAGGGACATATGGGTGTATCAGATCCGAGAGATAGGCGGGGGCGAGACTGTTCAGCGATTTGTAGACATACATGAGAATTTTGAATTGGATTCGAAGATGAACCGGTAGCCAGTGAAGGGAGGCCAAGACTGGTGTAATGTGCTCTCTTTTGCGTGTGCTGGTTAAAAATCGGGCAGCTGCGTTCTGAACCAGTTGTAATCGTGCAATGGTGGCTTGACTGACGCCAAGCAGAAGGGAATTGCAGTAATCAAGCCTAGATGTAATGAATGCGTGAATCACTGTCTCCAGGTTGTTTTTTGATAATATGGGCTTCAGCTTAGACAGACGCCTCAGCTGGAAAAAGTGTGGAACAATAGGTACATTCTAATTAACAAAAAATCTACATTTATAATAATAATAAATATTATAATAAATAATAATAATGTGTTTGTCTGTCATCTGTGTACGTTTCCCATACACAGACGAAATTCGTCTCTGCATTTAACCCAACCACCACCAGGTGGTGCAGTGAGCAGCCAGAAAGCGCCCGGGGAGCTGGAGAATTAGGTGTGCACTCATAGACACCCCAAGGTGTGTAGTGGCCGGGGCGCGAACCCGCGTCCTTCGGGTCCCAAGTCGAAAGCCCTGCCACTACACCATCATTTATCGAGGAATGGTGTTCTAAAGGGGTATGGGCTGTGGCGCATTTCATGGACAACGAAGGAAACATCTTACAATATCAAGAGTTCTGTAAAAAATTTCAACTACATTGTGATGAGAAAAAATATAACCAAATTTTAAAGGCTATTCCAGTCTCTCTTAGGGCTATGGTGAGACAAGATATTTTATTCTCTGATATTTCCCCTGGTCTGAAACAACTCTGTATTGATGGAGTTGCTGTCTCTGATTATCAATGCAACAATAAATTTTTGAGAAACAAATTACTGCATCACTATTCTCCTAATTTAATTAGGAGACAATATATTCTGAAGGACTTTAGTAAAGCAGACATTAAAAAGATCAGAACTAATTTTTTATCATATCCAGTCCCGCCTAAAGCCAAAGAAGTTCAATTTAAAATCTTAAATAGAATTTATCCTACTAAGGAATTTCTAAGGAAAAAATTTAAAATGGACACTGGAAATTGTGTTTTTTGTGAAACAGAGAGTGAGAACCTGGAACATCTTTTCTTTGATTGCAGGGTAGTTAAACAATTTTGGCTTGATTTTAAAATGTGGATCCAATCCAAAGGGATTCAGCTACTGACTCTCACTTTGAAAGAAATTAAATTTGGGTTAATTAACACGATTGGAAATAATGAATATGCTATCAATAATTTGATTTTATTGGCTAAACATTACGTTCATAAATGTCGTTTTTTCAAATGTAAACCTAATGTGAACCACTGGAAGAATGAGCTAAAGTCCTATGCAAAATCTTTAAAATATGTAAATGAAAAAAATGCTGGCAAATTTCTTAGTTTCTTGGCTGATTTCAATTTCCTGATATAGTTTGTATTTTTTTTTTTTTTTTTTTTATTATTGCTCTTTATCTGTTTTATTTACACTTTGTCATGAATCACCTTTTATAACTGATGATTGTAAGAATTGGTACTTTTTTGTTTTGTATTGTTAATTGTTAAATAAAGTTTAAAAAAAAAATTTAAAATGTCTCCGCTTTCAGAATGTCATTCCGTTTACAACAAATTGGCACAGTGACAAATTGCAGGTGCTGAAAATGAACGCCAAGTGTTTTACAAGCTTTTCATAAGGCTTCAGGTGGTCAAGTTACACACTGCGCAGGTTCAGGGGACAATCGGGAGAAAATCTCTACATAAATCTGTTTTAGTTGTGTAGCTTAATTCAAAAATCATTTGGTTTTATTGCAAAATAATGAAGAAATTTTAAACAAACTTGGCTCAAAGTTATTTACTATAGCTATGTTTACATGGGCAAAATTCTGTGACCGGATTGAAATGTGCTCTGATTGCATAATTAGATAGTACCGTTTACATGGGCACAATCCGTTCATGACGAGTGTTTACATGCAGCAGGCTTTTATTCTGATCAGAAGTTCTGACATGTGCAGAGTGGTACACTCCCCTTAAAAAAAAAAACACCAAAGAGGAAGTTACTTTCGTGAAAACCACAGAAGAAGAAGTTACTTCCGGGACGAAAGTAAACAGACGCGCCAAAAATGGACCCGCGCCAGATTGTAATGACGGCGATGGAGTTGTTACTGCACTCCCTGATTGAACTACAGGCAAGCAACGCATGCTTTTACGCCAAAAATATACTACATGCGGTCCGGCTCTGCCCCGCTCCGCTCCGCAGGTCGCAGCTGTGCAAGTCCAATTTCCACTTCCTCCGCTCAGCTCAGGTCCGCATGGATGCGCCGCTCCGAGACGCATGCGCGGGAATTGCGAGATCGCGCGATAAATCAAGTGATAAATAAGTAAGTCAGAACAAAACAATTCATTCGGTGGAAGAAGGAGAACAACAGTAGAGACTGCTGCCTTGATCTTCTCTCGTAAATGAGCGACAGGACATGGTTTGAGCAACAGGAAGTGATGTATTACAAGCCCAAAACCAGAAAAGTTGGCACGTTGTGCAAATCGCAAATAAAAACAGAATACAATGACTTGCAAATCTTTTTCAACCCATATTCAACTGAATAGAATGCAAAGACAATATATTTAATGTTCGAACGGAGAAACTTTATTTTGTTTTGCAAATAACCATTAACTTAGAATTCAATGGCAGCAACACATTGCAAAAAAGTTGGCACAGGGACATATTTACCACTGTGTTACATCGCCTTTCCTTTTAACAACACTCAGTAAACGTTTGGGAACTGAGGAGACCAATTTTTGAAGCTTTTCAGGTGGAATTCTTCCCCATTCTTGCTTGATGTACAGCTTAAGTTGTTCAACAGTCCGGGGTCTCCGTTGTCGTATTTTACGTTTCATAATGCGCCACACATTTTCAATGGGGGACAGGTCTGGACTGCAGGCAGGCCAGGGGAGGACCCGCACTCTTTTGCTACGAAGCCACGCTGTTGTAACACGTGCAGAATGTGGCTTGGCATTGTCTTGCTGAAATAAGCTGGGGCGTCCATGAAAAAGACGTCGCTTGGATGGCAGCATATGTTGCTCCAAAACCTGTATGTACCTTTCAGCATTAATGGTGCCTTCACAGATGTGTAAGTTACCCATGCCTTGGGCACTAATGCACCCCCATACCATCACAGATGCTGGCTTTTGAACTTTGCGCCTATAACAGTCCTGATGGTTCTTTTCCTCTTTGGTCCGTAAGACACGACGTCCACAGTTTCCAAAGACAATTTGAAATGTGGACTCATCAGACCACAGAACACTTTTCCACTTTGCATCAGTCCATCTCAGATGAGCTCGGGCCCAGCAAAGCCGGCGGCGTTTCTGGATCTTGTTGATGAATGGCTTTTGCTTTGCATAGTAGAGCTTTAACTTGCACTTACAGATGTAGCGACGAACTGTAGTTACTGACAGTGGTTTTCTGAAGTATTCCTGAGCCCATGTGGTGATATCTTTTACACACTGATGTCGGTTTTTGATGCAGTACCGCCTGAGGGATCGAAGGTCACGGGCATTCAATGTTGGTTTTCGGCCTTGCCCCTTACGTGTAGTGATTTCTCCAGATTCTCTGAACCTTTTGATGATATTACGGACCGTAGATGGTGAAATTCCTAAATTCCTTGCAATAGCTCGTTGAGAAAAGTTGTTCTTGAACTGTTCGACAATTTGCCCACGCATTTGTTCACAGAGTGGTGACCCTCGCCCCATCCTTCTATGTGGATGACTGAGCATGTCAAGGAAGCTGCTTTTATACCCAATCATGGCACCCACCTGTTCCCAATTTGCATGTTCACCTGTGGGATATTCCAAATAAGTGTTTGATGAGCATTCCTCAAATTTCTCTGTCTTCTTTGTCACTTGTGCCAGCTTTTTTGAAACATGTTGCAGGCATCAAATTCCAAATGAGCTAATAATTGCAAAAAATAACAAAGTTTACCAGTTCGAACGTTAAGTATGTGGTCTTTGCAGTGTGTTCAATTGAATATAGGTTGAAAAAGATTTGCAAGTCATTGTATTCTGTTTTTATTTGCGATTTCCACAACGTGCCAACTTTTCTGGTTTTGGGCTTGTACATTTCAGAATAAAATACTTTATTTATTTATTTATTTATTGTATTGCGTTTGTAGGCGTAGTCATAAATGATAGTTTGACAGCATTTTTGAGCTAGGATTAAGTCCGCCCGTGGTGATTTTATTTTGTAAATACGGAAGTTGTGCTCGTTCCTTTTCCTGTTGGTGCGACGTAATCTTCAAAAGTTGACTCCGGCACATCTCCGGCGTCCGGCAGAAATAGAATCTGTTCTAATTTTGACGGACTGCCGTCCGCTCGTCGCAGCTCGCTGTCGCCGTGCGGAGCCAGTGTAAATTCTGTCATTGATTATAATGGGTGCGTATTTGCTGCGGAGGTCGGGCCGGAGCGGGGCGGAGCCGGAACGCATGTAGTGTATTTTTGGCGTTAGTCTTTTTTATTCACAGTATGAGAGCGCTGGAAAAGGAAACGCGTAAGGGAAGGGTGCGCAGCGCACATGCGCAGTCAGGACAGTTTCCACAGTCCGATAAAAGGAACAGATCAAGTGTTTACATGCACACCGATCGGGTTACGGATCGGCGTAAACCACCCATTTCGTTCGGATCACAAATTAGGTCGGATCACGCCGAATACACAAAAAATAACCCGAACGGGGCGTTTACATGACACACTTTTGTTCCGATCGGCCGTTTGATCCGATTACAGGTAGCCTACGTATGTCCATGTAAACATAGTTTATGTTTTGCTAAGCAGCAGACCCATCGGTCTGTGACAGGTAAGCAAAACTTACAAGCAGAAATTTGTTTTTAACAAGGGGTGAAATCTGTATGTTCAACAAGACTAAATTACAAACTCTTGAACATTAGTTTTTTTTTTATTACATTTTTTTAAAGAAATAATTAGAAAATGTCATTTTTGCTAGTTATCCAACATCATTTATAAATTGTTGTTTTGACCCTAAAATGGTTGTCAGTGGTGAGTAAAAAGAACAAATTTGCCTTTATCTTATGTCACATATGATTAAAAAATAAGTTGCGTAGTTTCAATTTCTAATTGAAATGCTTCTAGTTTGATGTTCAGGTCTCTTTTATAAATGAGTCTCCGAGGCTCAATGGGACTAACCTGTATAAATAAAAGTTGAATGAATGTTAAACCATTTTGAGTTGAATTTCAAAATTTGCTGCTTAAATTTCACAAACTCTTAAGTTTATCGTGACCATAAACGCACCGTGGTCTACGTTCTTGCTCAGCAGCTCAGTATTAAGAAGGAAAATTTATTTGCACAGTGTCATGGGTGGCAGAGGAGATAAGCCGGTGGAATGTTAACCAGAAGAGCCACTGATGATGTCCTGTTTCTCAAAGATCAATGGCCCGGCTTATATTCACTTCCTGACAAATACGTACAGAAAGGGAAAGTAACTCATTCCCTGACCATGAGAACCTGTAAGCTGCGTGGAAAAACAACTTTAACTTTGAGTCTACTACTTACTGAGTACTGTAGTGTGTTTACGTTTAAGCCATACAGCCTGTTGGAAAGAAAATATCAAATTCTATGAAACGTCATTTGGATGGAAACTGCATACTGTCATAAAACAGAACAACAACTCACTGCAACCTTTAGCTGATCCTGTTTAAATCACTGTAAAAGGTTTCCTGTGTTTCTCTGGCTGCTGCTGAAGACGGATGATGACTTATCCTGTTCTGTAATCTGATATCTATATCAAACATGCACCAACAGGCCCCACAACCTCGGCCTTTAACAAAGACAGTAAAAAAATAATCCTCAATATATTTCTTACGCAGACTGTGTTATGACTTAACCATTCAATTTCTTTTCAAACTTTTAAAGTAGCGTGTGTCTGAATGTACAGGCTTTTCTGTTTGCTTTATCCAGCTTCCTGCCTGGTAATGCCACGGATAGACAGCTGAAGGCAACAAGGGTGAAGGGAACAAGGAGTGTATGTGCTTGGGGGATAATAAAACAACTTGGCACAACCCATAAACTCACAGAGAAACGTGATTCCTGGGGAGCATGTCCTCCCTTGAAAATCCCTCATTGCCCTCCTCCCTACTGCATCCGCATGAATGCTGCCCAGACCTACTGATGCATCTGCTGCTATAATCACCTATTCACCCACAGCTGACAGGAGGAAGAGAGGGGAGTCTGTCTTGTCCGTCCCATCCTCCTCGTCCCCCACCCCCAGCATCCTGGAACAACCCCCGCTTCACTAGTAGGCACCTCGACCCGATTTCACTCTCCGCTCACACAAAGCCCAAAAGACACACGGTTTGTGTGGGTGCCCTGAAACACAGGTCAGATACATCCTAACAACTGACTGTCATCAGTCTGGTCAAACTGTCAGTTATGCACATAAAATTAGAACTTGCTGATTACAGAGCTTATTTTGGTGCTTTATGAAACAGATGGAGGGCTTAAATCTGCCTGCTAACCACGCTACTTCTTTCTTTGAATACCTCTGACTAAAGGGCCCTGAATACTCCATCCACAGAAACAAAATCAGCTCTCGTTGATGTGGTTGCACGATGAAAATCACATCCTTTTGTTTTCAAGAGTAGCTATGTCTGCCCCTTCTTAACACAAGGTCTGGGCCAGACTTTTTCAGTCGTACGCATCAAATATTGTGTGACTGGTCAGAAGTTCCCTTGGATTGGCAGACTGGGGTGGTGGTTCCCCTATTCAAAAAGGGGGACCGTAGGGTGTGTTCCAACTATAGGGGGATCACACTCTTAAGCCTCCCTGGTAAGGTCTATTCAGGGGTTCTGGAGAGGAGGGTCCGTCGGATAGTCGAACCTCGGATTCAGGAGGAGCAGTGTGGTTTTCGTGCTGGTCGTGGAACACTGGACCAGCTCTACACCCTCAGCAGGGTCCTGGAGGGCGCGTGGGAGTTTGCCCAACCAGTTTACATGTGCTTTGTGGACTTGGAAAAGGCATTCGACCGCGTCCCTCGGGGGGTTCTGTGGGGGTACTCCGGGAGTATGGGGTACCAGGCCCATTGATATGGGCTGTTAGGTCCCTGTACGACCGGTGTCAGAGCTTGGTCCGCATTGCCGGCAGTAAGTCAGGCTCGTTTCCAGTGAGAGTTGGACTCCGCCAAGGTTGCCCTTTGTCACCGATTCTGTTCATAACTTTTATGGACAGAATTTCTAGGCGCAGCCAAGGTGTTGAGAGGATCCGTTTTGGTGGCCTTAGAATCGCTTCTCTGTTTTTTGCAGATGATGTGGTCCTATTGGCTTCATCAGATCGTGATCTACAGCTTTCGCTGGAGCGGTTTGCAGCCGAGTGTGATGCGGCCGGGATGAGGATCAGTTCCTCCAAATCCGAGGCCATGGTCTTGAGCCGGAAAAGGGTAGCATGCCCTCTCCGGGTCGGGGATGAGGTCCTGCCCCAAGTGGAGGAGTTTAAGTATCTCGGGGTCTTGTTCACGAATGAGGGAAAACTGGAGCGTGAGATCGATAGGCGGATAGGTGCAGCATCCGCAGTGAAGCGGGCTCTGTACCGGTCTGTCGTGGTGAAGAGAGAGCTGAGTCGAAAGGCAAAGCTCTCAATTTACCGATCGATCTACGTTCCCACCCTCATCTATGGTCATGAGCTTTGGGTTGTGACCGAAAGAACGAGATCTCGGATACAAGCGGCTGAAATGAGTTTTCTCCGCAGGGTGTCTGGACTCTCCCTTATGGTGTAGTCACACCGAGCAGCGTTTCAGCAGCAGGAGCGTCCAGTTTACATGTAAAGTCAATGGTGGACGCGCTTCCAGCCACGTCTTGGCGTCTGGCGTCAGGTCGCGTGCGTGTTGAGCGTGCTGGGAAGCGTTTTTCCGTGCACGTGAACCGGCTTCAGCCTCCAAACCGCGCATTCAGCATGCTGAAGATTTCGCGGTTCAAACTTTCAAACGCCGCTCAACTCTACCTGATTGGTTGGTGTGTCAACCAATCAGGGAGAGTCGGGGGGAGAAGAGAGGGGGTCAGGGGGAGAGTCCCTATGTGACGCGGAAACGAGGGTGCGCGCGCACTATGTGACGTATTGTTTGTGGGACACAGAAAAGACCCGCGAGGTCGTGTACTATGGAAGAGAAACTCATTGTAGCTGTGTGTTCGCGACAATTCCTTCACGACCAGTCAACTCTGCTCCACAGAGACGAAATAAAAAGCTCCTGGCCTGGCGGAGTGCGCAGGACTCTGTGCGCAGGACTCTGTATACTGGTAAGCTCCTCCCACACACCCAGCAGCTGTTTCGCGTTCTGACGTTCAGCTCTGAACACGCTGCATTCACAAGTGCGTCCACTTGCGTGCGTGACGAGCTTTTTGGAGGTTGAAAAGCTGTTCGGTGTACTACACCATTAGAGATAGGGTGAGAAGCTCAGTCATCCGGGAGGGACTCGGAGTAGAGCCGCTGCTTCTCCACATCGAGAGGAGCCAGTTGAGGTGGCTCGGGCATCTGGTTAGGATGCCTCCTGGACGCCTCCCTGGGGAGGTGTTCCGGGCATGTCCCACCGGGAGGAGGCCCAGAGGAAGACCCAGGACACGCTGGAGGGACTATGTTTCTCGGCTGGCCTGGGAACGCCTTGGGATTCCCCCAGAGGAGCTGCTCCATGTGGCTGGGGAGAGGGAAGTCTGGGCCTCCCTACTTAGGCTGCTACCCCCGCGACCCGACCCCGGATAAGCGGACGAAAATGGATGGATGGATGGTCAGAAGTTTGTGGGCATGTTCATCAATTTGGAAATGCGCTCAGAAATTCAGCTGTAT
>JBBPBX010073075.1:0-17914 GCA_038048925.1 Garcialebias charrua | reverse complement strand
CAAGTTTTTCACATGCTAAAGCTAAACCCTGCACTATCAAATGAATGACCGGATTATAGTCGTTGGTGCTCTGATGGTCGTTCTATTCACAGAGGGCTGGGTGATACTGTAATACAGATACTAAGTGAAAGATGGGACAATTTGACACGGAGGCCACCATGAAGGGTGTAAATCACACGGTAAAGAACTGATAATGTTGCTTTTTGTAGAATGGCATTCTTTTGGCACTGCCTCTTCTGTTTCATGATGATCCCAGATAACCGCGATCCTGACATTTCACAGCTTACACAATGTAGCTTCTTTTGCAAGGGGACCCGAGATTCTGGAATGATCCTGTCTTGTAACCTCTAGTTGTTTTTCTTTAAAGCTAATCAGACACAAATAATGGTGACACGTGACAAGGCAGTGCAGTGTGACCTCCTCCCAGCCCTGTCTACTTTTCTACATTCTGAAGATGAACCGAACATCAAACACACACACGATGACAGCAATTACCTTCCAAGTCAGGACTCCATTGAAGAAGATTGCCAAGAAATGAACGAGAATGAAGATGATGAACCTCTAAGGTATATAAGTCTAGAATGTTAGGTTATGCGGATAATATGTGATGATAGTTATTGCAACTTGGAAAGTGGCTGTAGGCAAATTATAAGTGCTAATACTGTTTATAAATTGAGCAATTTAACCTGTGATTCTGTGTTGCATTATTTATTTTTTTACCATTTTGTAAATTTCTTTTTTCAGAAACCCTCAAGACAAACAGCAACACAACAAAACCCAAGATGCTGTTCTCAACCCAAAAGCTCAGCTTCACAGATCAGGTTTGTATCTAAACTTTCCTGCTTTTCAGAGTGATTGTTTTAGTTGCAGTTTCACGGATTACAGGTCTCTCTCTCTCAATGAGTATCGAGGCTCAGTGAGAATAACCTGTATAAATAAAGGTTGAATTGAATTTTACCAAGGTCATGTACACACTAACTTACTAAAATCATTTACACATTATACAGCAGGGGTGCTCACACTTTTTCAGCATGTGAGCTACCGTACTTATAAAACAACCAAGTCAAAATGATCTACCGACTACAAAAATGCAAAACGTGTTTATGTTTATTAATTTTGTTCATTTTTTTTACAAAAGAAACACAATACAAGACAATCCCATTAATGATACGTATACAATGTAAAAAAAAAGAAAGGTAGCAGAAAGAAGAGTAAATCTTATTATATCTGCCCCTTTTTTCAAACAATCAGATTAAACAATAATAATCTTTCACCATCAGTACAAAATGACTAACTCTTTCTAATTTTCTAATACTAATACTAATACATAACTAATAATTGATACAATACACATTACGCTAATTCATATATATTTTTTCAACAAATTCCTTTTGATCATTTTCTTAAATGTAAACAGTGACTTGGCATTTTTAACTACATTCTCCAAGCCATTCCATAATCTAATTCCCTGGATTGAGGTAGAACGTCCCTTCAAACTAGTTCTGAATTGTGGTTTTACAAACATCTCTGTCCCCTTAAGATTATAACAACTTTGTCTTTTAACAAAATTCATTTGGACATTTAAAGGTAATTCATTATTCTGAGCCCTATACATAATTGATAAAATATTATAATCAACCAAATCATGGAACTTCAATAATTTCAGTTGATAAAATAATGTACTGGATGGATGACAGTAATGTTTTCTAGTGATAATTCTTACAGCTCTTTTCTGTAATACAAAAATAGGCTTTGTGATTGTTTTACACGCTTTCCCCCAAACATCAATACAATAGATTAAGTGTGGAACAATGATTGTGTTATACAACAAATACAGAGCTTTATCATTCAATAGGTCTCTGACCTTGTATAGTACTGCAATCGATTTAGCTATTTTTATTCTTACAGAATTTATGTGTTGTTTCCATGTCAGTTTGTCATCAATAATAACACCCAAAAACTTCACCTCACTCACTCTACAAATCTCAACACCCTCAATTTTGAGTGGAACATCAACAGTTTTCTTTTTATTACTGAATATCATGTAATTAGTTTTTTCTAGATTTAATGATAATTTATTGATTTTAAACCAAGTTTGTATTTTGATAAATTCTGTCTTTATCAATTCCAACATTTGTTCTATATCTTCACCTAAACAGAAAAATGTGGTATCATCAGCAAAAAGTATACATTTAAGGAGTCCTGACACATTTACCAAGTCATTCACATATAAAATAAATAGCTTTGGTCCAAGCACAGAGCCCTGGGGAACTCCACATGTGATATTACAGAGGTCAGATCTTACATCATTTATTTGTACAAATTGTTTCCTATCTTTCAAATAGCTAGATACCCACTGTAATGCTGGTCCTCTAATACCATATTTGTTCAGTTTTTCAAGGAGAATGGTGTGATCAATAGTATCGAATGCTTTTTTTAAATCAACAAAAATACTGACACAATATTGTTTTTGATCGACAGCAGTAGTTATTTGTTCCATTAATTCCATGAGAGCCATTGATGTAGAGTTTTTAGCTCTGAACCCATATTGACTGTTGCTTAGAATATTTTGTTTGTCTATAAATTGATCTAGTCTGTTCACAAATAGTTTTTCAAGAATTTTAGAAAACTGTGGTAACAAGGATATAGGTCTATAATTGTTGAACACACATTTATCACCATTTTTAAAAAGAGGAACTACCTTAGCTACTTTCATATTATCTGGAAATATTCCTGTTGAAAATGATAAGTTACATATATATGTAAACGGCTCAATAACATGGCTCATTATATCCTTTACAAACATCATATCCATGTCCACCCAGTCCTTTGATCTCTTGTCTGTAAGATTTTTTACTACCTTCATTATTTCCTCTTTGTTAGTTCCATTTAGAAAAATACTGTTTGCACAGCCTGTAATTGAATGGCTCACATTATTATCTACTTTTGGTATTTTAGCTGCAAGGCTTGATCCAACATTCACAAAATATTGATTAAATCCATTGACAATTTCATTTTCATCATAAACTTCATCTTTTTCTTTTACAAAATATTTTGAAATACTAGTTTTTGCTTTATGATTCTTCATAACACTATTCATTACTCGCCATGTTGCTTTCATATCACCATTACTTTTATCTAATAATTTACTATAATATTCTTTCTTATGTTTCCTTATAATCCCTACTAATTTATTTTTATACTTTTTATATTTTTCTTCAGCGTTCTGACTTCGCAATTTCAAGAAACATGAATACAAATAATTCTTTTTTTTTACAAGCATTTCTCAACCCTTTTGTCATCCATGGTTGGTCAACGATATTTCTCTTTGTATAATTTGTTTGTACACAATTTTTTTCATACAGAGTTTCCAAGATATTCATAAACTCATCATATGATCTGTTCACATCATCAACATACACTTCATTCCAGTCTTGTTTATCTAGATCCTCTTTTAATTTTTCCAAAACTTTTTTGATGTGTTTATGATCTTTTTCTTTGTTTTAACTGCTTCTGTGATACTTTGATCATTTTTATAGATTGTGAAAACTGGTAAATGATCACTTAAGTCGGTCGTTAAAATACCACCTATCACCTCTCCGTTTGTTATATTTGTGAAAATATTATCAATTATTGTGGCACTATGAGTTGTAATTCTTGTTGGCTTGGATATCAACGGATACATATTTAAACTGTACATTGAATTTATAAATGTACTGATGTTATTTGAATCTGTTTTATTTCCCATATCAATGTTAAAGTCTCCACACAAAAAAACTTTTTTATTAAAACTCTTCTCCAATAGCTCCAAGATTTTATCAGTGAATATTTCTATATTTGATCCTGGTGATCTATATACACAACTTATTATTATGTTTTTATCATTTTTGTTTATTATTTCTATTGTTATCATTTCCATAATATTATCAACTATTATTGACATTTCATTATTTAATTTACATTTTATAAACATATAATTATATTACATATAATTAAAACGTATAATTATCTTGAAATGTATTAAGGATTGTTTTTATGTACAATGTATGTTGATGTACCTTGCATAACTAAATAAGCCAATATTGCACAACACATATAATAAATAATTATTAACATTTTTTGTAATTACCTGAGTTTACTTTGATGACTTGCACTGAATTGAATCAGCCAGGGATGCATAGTCCGGACAGTAGCTGCTGACAGCCAGCCTCAAGCACATTTCCAAATGTTCATCAGTCATGGTCAGGGGTCTGCAACCTGCAGCTCTGGAGCCACATGTGGCTCTTTGGTCCCTCTGCAGCGGCTCTTTCAAGCTTTGACCAAAACTAACATAAAACTGAATTTTATCGAATGTTGTACCCACAACAATAAATGACTAGTTTTAGCTGTTTTTCTGTCATTTCCTTTGCAAATATGTGGCCACTAGTACAAATACGCAGAGTAAATTATACTCCTTTAACTTTATGCTTTTTTCTTCTTTAAGTCAAAGTCAAGTCAAAGTCAACTTTATTGTCAGAACTGCAATATGTACCGTACAGGACATACACAGGATTGAAATTGCGTTTCTCTCAGTCCCTCGGTGCAACAGTAACCATTTAAACACTAAAACATTTAATAAACATAAGCATAAAATAGTAAAAGTGTAACACTGTCCTGAGTTTTTGCATAGTAGTATAAAAGTATGAAAATTTACACCAACACTAAAACACTAAACATTTAATGAACATAAGCATAAAATGAAATAATAAAAGTGTAATACTGTCCTGAGTTTTTGCATAGTAGTATAAAAAGTATAAAAAGTATATCTATAAAATAAACTGAAGGTTCTAGCATTGACATTTGCAAAGAGTGGCAAAGCAGCATATGAGTTAATGTACACAGTATATGTATGAGGTAGTTGATGTTGGTATAGAGGCAAAGTGGCATATGCAGTAAGGCACATAAGGCACATTGGGCATCCTTAAATAAGGCTAGTCAGAGAATACTGTATATGTATCAGCAGTAGTGTAGATATAAAAGTAGTGTAAATGTAAACAGTAGTAATAAATGTAAACAGTATTAATAAATGTAAACAGTGAATGTAAACAGTAGTATGACTATAGGCAGTAATGTAATACAAACATTAGTGCAAATATGAGAAGTAGTGCAAACTGAATGAGCACATGACCGAGAGTTTAGTGAATAACCCGTTTGATGACACAGAGTCCAGTGTTAAAATCTTTGTGTTGTGTGGTAATGTGTGAGAAAGTTTTTGTGTTAAGGCAGTTCAAATGGGAGGGGAGGCAGAGCAGGCAGAGTGTTTAGCATCCTGACTGCCTGATGAACAGAGCTGTCTCTCAGTCTGCTGGTTCGAGCCTGGAGACTCCTCAGTCTCCTCCCTGATGGCAGCAGTCTGAAGCAGCTGTGTAGTGGGTGTGTGGGATCACCTGCCATGCAGAGGGCTTTCCGAGTGAGGCGTTTGCTGTGTAAGTCCTGCAGTGAGGGCAAGGAGGTGCCGACGATCTTCTCAGCTGCTCTCACGATGCGCTGGAGGCTCTTGCGGCAGGATGCAGTGCATGCACCAAACCACACAGTGATGCAGCTGGTCAGGACACTTTCTATGGCACCTCTGTAGAAGGTGCACATGATGGGGGTTGAAGCTCCAGCCCTTTTCAGCTTGCGGAGAAAGTAGAGGCGCTGGTGAGCCTTCTTGGCCAGTGATGCAGTGTTCCTGCTCCAGGACAGGTCCTCTGAGACGTGCACTCCCAGGAACTTGGTGCTGTCTACTCTCTCCACTGCGGTGCTGTTGATGGTCAGAGGGGCATGTTGGGCATCCCTCTTCCTGAAGTCCACAACAATCTCCTTTGTCTTCTCCACGTTGAGAGTGAGATTGTTGTGTCCGCACCACAAGGCCAGGCGGCTCACCTCGTTCCTGTAGTCCGTCTCATCGTTGTTGCTGATGAGACCTACCACTGTTGTGTCGTCCGCAAACTTGATGAAGTGGTTGGAGCTGTATGATGGTGTGCAGTCGTGTGTTAGCAGGGTGAATAGAAGGGGGCTCAGCACACATCCTTGTGGGGCCCCTGTGTTCAATGTGATGGTGCTAGATGTGTTACCCCAAAATTACACCACACGCGTTGCGGCTCCGCCCCGCTCCGGTCCGACCTCCGCAGCAAATACGCACCCTTTATAATCAATGACAGAGTTTACACTGGCTCCACACGGCGGCGGCGAGCTGCGGAGAGCGGACGGCAGTCCGTCAAAATTAGAAATTTTTCTATTTCTGCCGGACGCCGGAGCTGTGCCGTAGTCAACTTTTGAAGATTACGTCGCACCAACAGGAAAAGGAACGAGCACAACTTCCGTATTTACAAAATAAAATCACCACGGGCGGACTAATCCTAGCTCTATACGGATTTATTTGTACAAAAATGCTGTCAAACTATCATTTATGACTATTCTATGACTAAACTATTATATTTATGACTATGACTACGCCTACAAACGCAATACAAGAAATAAATAAATAAAAAAGTATTTTATTCTGAAATGTAAACATCACTTCCTGTTGCTCAAACCATGTAGCTCATTTACGAGAGAAGATCAAGGCAGCAGTCTCTCTACAGTTGTTCTCCTTCTTCCACCAAATGAATTGTTTTGTTCTGACTTACTTATTTATCACTTGATTTATCGCGCGATCTCGCACGTGTCTCGGAGCGGCGCATCCAGGCGGACCTGAGCGGAGCGGAGGCAGTGGGCTTTGGACTCGCTCAGCTGCGACCTGCGGACCGGAGCGGGGCGGAGCCGCGTGTGGTGTAATTTTGGGGTTACTCCCGACTTGTACTGTCTGTGGTCTCCCGGTCAGGAAGTCTAGCAGCCAGTTACACATTGAGGTGTTCAGCCCCAGACTGTCCAGTTTAAGGATGAGCTGTTGGGGGATGATGGTGTTGAATGCCGAGCTGAAGTCGATGAACAGCATTCTAACATAAGAGTCCTTCGTGTCCAGATGTGTGAGAGCTGTGTGGAGGGCAGAGGAGATGGCATCGTCGGTTGAGCGATTAGGTCGGTATGCAAATTGGAAGGGATCCAGGGAGGCAGGAAAGTAGGATACTCAATTTATCCACAATTAAAAAACAACAACACATAAGCCTGAACTGTTCATTGTTTTTACAATATATATATATATATATATTTTTTTTTTTCTTTTACAAGAATCCAGCCTTCTGTGATAGACTTGTAACCTGGATATGAGCACCAGTGATCCCCCACAACCCAGAAAGTAAAAAGCAAGTAAAGATAATGGCTGGATGGATGGTTGGATGGAATCCAGTCTTTTCTTTTGTCTCAAAATAGAAAAATATCAATAAATGTTAACAATCATTAGAGGTTTTTAGTTTAGTAACTTAATGCCTACTGGCCAGAAAACCTCCCTCTAACAAACTTAAAGTGGGCCATGGACCACAAGTTGATAATGACAACTGCAGTGAGTTTTGCAGCTCTGGACACATTTAATCTAGTGAACAAAGGGGCAGAAATGGCTCTTTTGATCCTAAATGTTGCAGACCCCTGGTCATGGTGGAACGGTATTTGGACTTTATGATTTTCATGTAGGAAAAAGCTGACTCACATAAATGAGTGGAGCCGGCAGACTGCAGATGAGGCAAACGCACTTCGAAAATGACATTGTGAAAAAAAAGTCCACCTCCCATTCCGTATGAAAGTGATACGTTTTTGCCTTCTTGCTTGGTCCAGCTTTCTCACTCATGTTTTAGCAAGGGCTTAAAATCTGAGGTAATTCGCTGATTAGCTTGTACCGTATTTTTCGGATTATAGGTCGCACCTTTTTATGGTTTTTTTTCACGCCCTGTGACCTATAATCCGATGCGACCTATTTATGGATTTTTTTCCATATTTTTAGACCAATTTTTGACTCAGATATCAGCCTTTTTCACTTTGGCAGAAAATTATGCAGTGCCACTTTCGGCCACTAGGGGCGCTGTGGCGCTGTGCAGTACCGCTTCCAGAGGAGTACACCGACCCAAGAAGAAGAAGACCGTTTCCAGCTCATGTGTCCGAAAAAAAGCTCCTGTGCTCGGACTGACTCTTTGGGCCTGCTGGCCTGGATGTAGCTCTGTTAGCTCTGTGTTTCTTAGCTGTTTTTTTTTGCAAGATAAGTCAAGAACCACTCAGCGGATTTTTCTGAAACTTACAGAATGGAATCACAGTGTGGACGTTTACAAGTGAGTAGCTTTATTAGATGTTTGAGATAAAAAAAAAAAAAGATCTTTTAGCATAGCTTTTTGTTAGCTTGTGGCTGTTGTTCTGTTTACCGGTATGTTATAAATAGCTTCAAAACCACTCGGTGTATATTTTTTCTGCTTACAGAGTGTAATTATAGGAGCTATGATGTACGTTACTATGGTCTCGATAAAACATTTGACATAAAATTCGATTTTTTATTCGTGTTCTGAGAGGCGGACTTCCCGTGTTAGCATTAGTTTTTTATCGGTGTTCTTCTATTTACGTTATAACTAGCTTCAAAACCACTCGGTGTATATTTTTTCTGCTTACAGAGTGTAATTATAGGAGCTTTAATGTACGTTACTATGGTCTCGACAAAACATTTGACTTAAAATTCGATTTTTTTTTATTCGTGTTCTGAGAGGCGGACTTCCCGTGTTTTTTATTTTTTATTTCAGTTTACTTCTGTTTGCTTATTCTTCTTTTGCTATTTGTAACTGGGTCTTAGACTTCTTAACAAACAGACCACAGTCCGTGAAGATCCACAACTTCTCCTCCTCCACCATCACCCTCAGCACTGGCTCTCCTCAGGGATGTGTGCTGAGCCCTCTTCTGTTTACTCTGCTCACATATGATTGTACAGCCACACATCCAGGCTGTCATATTGTTAAGTTTGCAGATGATACAGCTGTGGTGGGATGCATCACAGATAATGATGAATCCAGCTACAGACAGGAGGTGGAACATCTGGAGAGTTGGTGCAAAGAGAATAACCTTCACATGAATGTGAAGAAGACGAAGGAGATGATTGTGGACTTCAGAAGGAACAAACACACCCACACCCCACTGTATATAGGTGGATCTGCGGTGGAGGTGGTCTCCAGCTACAAATACCTGGGTGTACACATGAATGATAACCTCAGCTGGAGCAATAACACCACCAGCCTGATCAAGAAAGGTCATCAGAGACTCTACTTCCTCAGACGGCTGAGACGAGCCGGTCTGAGAAGCTCAGTCCTCACCTCGTTCTACAGGTGTGCAGTGGAGAGCGTCCTGTGCTCCAGCATCAACGTGTGGCATGGAGGCTGCACAGTTGCAGAGAGGAAAGCTCTACAAAGAGTGGTGAAGGCTGCACAGAAGTCTGTGGGAGTCAGTCTCCCCACCATCACAGACATTTACACCTCCAGATGCAGAAAAAGAGCCACCTGCATCATGAAAGACCTCACTCACCCAGCACACTCACTCTTTGCACCACTCCCCTCGGGACGGAGGTTGAGGAGCATCAAATGTAGAACCACTAGACTGAGGAACAGCTTCTACCCTGAGGCTGTCAGACTCATGAATAAATAAATAATAAGAATAAACACTGCAAAATGTCACATCATGCTGATGCTGATCTGTTTCTTGTTGCTGCGTTCATCTGTGACCATCTGCTCATGTTCGTGCTGCTGTTTATAATGATGTTTTTCTACTACATTAGGGCTTAGTGTATTACTAGCTGATGTCTCTCTTAGTTAATCCTAGATGTTATTATTGTTTTTCTCTTGCATTTGTTGTTGGATGTAACTGGGACCCTGTGTACATAATCTCGTTTTCAACACATGTACTACATGCGGTGCAAATGACAATAAATTCTCTCTGACTCTCTGACTCTGACTTATAAATAACTTCTAAACCACTCGGTGTATATTTTTTCTGCTTACAGAGTTTAAATTATAAGACATTAATGTACGTAACGATGGTCTATAGAAAACATTTGACTTAAAATTCGATTTTTTATTCGGTGTTCTGAGAGGCGGACTTCCCGTGTGTTTTTTATTTTTTATTTCAGTTTACTTCTGTTTGCTTATAAATAACTTCTAAACCACTCGGTGTATATTTTTTCTGCTTACAGAGTTTAAATTATAAGACATTAATGTACGTAACGATGGTCTATAGAAAACATTTGACTTAAAATTCAATTTTTTTATTCGGTGTTCTGAGAGGCGGACTCGTCTCGTGTTAGCTTCTGTTAGCTTCTGGCAGACATTAGCAGCAGAGCTAAACACTCGGTCCATATTGCCGGGTTGACTCAGCGGTCACGCGGCGCGTCAGCAGTGGATGACGCGTTACGTCGGCGGTGACGTAGGTGCGACCTATATTCCGGTGCGACCTATTCATGGAGTTTTCCAATTTTTTGGCAATAATTGGACATTGCGACCTATATTCCGGTGCGACCTATAATCCGGAAAATACGGTAAGTTTTGCCGCGTTTAGCGCCGTTGTTTATAGCTTGAGCGGTGACGTCACCTAAAGCTTAAGATTCAGTTGTCATCTGATTGGTTGCCCCGTATGTCAATCAAGTGACAGGATGTTTGATGGGCTAAAACTCAAGATTCACTTGTCATCTGATTGGTTGCCCTGTATGTCAATCATGTGACGGGATGTTTGATAGGCTGACAAATTTTTAATGTCACTCTGCGATCTACTAGTAATGCCTTCGCTATCAACCAGTAGATCGCGATCGACGTTATGAGCACCTCTGGTATACAGTGATCCCTAATCTATCACAGGGGTGCCTTCGCTATCAACCAGTAGATCGCGATCGACGTTATGAGCACCTCTGGTATACAGTGATCCCTAATCTATCACAGGGGTTACGTTCCAGAAACACCCCCACATTCTTACAAATCTTTCCCACTCTCTTATAAACACTTCATATGACCGATATGGAAATTTTGGCTATCACCGATACCGAAATTGGGAGAGGAAGGTTAGTGCCGATAACCTAATGGCTGGAATTTTTTTAGCTTTGTCCACCTCCAAGAATCTAAATACCGTAAACGGCTACTTTTAAACTCGTTTTACCAGTTGTTTTTGTAAACTTCACTCGATAAAGCTGCTCCGCTGAAAACGAAAGTAATCAATCAGATGAGATTAGCTCCGTGGTTCAATTCTGAGTTTTACATACAGTATGTTTATGTTTATGTTTATTAAATTTGTTCATTTTTTTACAAAAGAAACAATACAAGGCAATCTCATAATGATAGTGTACAAAATGTAAAAAAATGAAAGGTGGCAGAAAGAAGAATAAATCTTATTATATCTGCCCCTTATCTCCAACAATCAGATTAAACAACAGTAGTCAAACCATGTAAACAATAATAATCTTCAACCAACTTTTTCCAACAATCAGGTTAAACAATAATATTCTTCAACCAACAGTACAAAATGACTAATTCTTTTTAGTTTTCTAACTAATACTAATACAGTACAAAATGACTAACACTTTCTAATTTTCTAACTAATACAATACACATTACGTTATTTCACATATATTTTTTTAACATATTTGTTTTGATCATTTTTTTAAATGTAAACATTGACTTGGCATTTTTAACTACATTCTCCAAGCCATTCCATAATCTAATTCCCTGAATTGAGGTAGAACGTCCCTTCAAACTGGTTCTGAATTGTGGTTTTACAAACAACTCTGTTCCCTTAAGATTATAACAACTTTGTCTTTTAACAAAGTGCATTTGGATATTTAAAGGTAATGCATTATTTTGAGCTCTATACATAACTGATAAAATATTATAGTCTACCAAATCATGGAACTTCAGTAATTTTAGTTGATAAAATAATGTACTTGATGGATGACGGTAATGCTTTCTAGTGATAATTCTTACAGCTCTTTTCTGTAATACAAAAATAGGCTTTGTGATTGTTTTACACGCATTCCCCCAAACATCAATACAATAGATTAAGTGTGGAATTTTTCATTCATTCATTCATTCAACCTTTATTTATACAGGCTAGCCTCGTTGAGTCACGGGGACTCATTTACAAGAGGGACCTGTCTCACTCACACCAAACAACCATCCACTCTCACACTCACACCTAGGGTCAATTTAGAGTCACCAATCAGCCTAACAAGCATGTTTTTTTGGAGTATATACAGGGAGTCCTCGAGTTACATACGAGTTCCGGACCTAAGGACCGTTTGTAGGTCGAAAATGACGTAAGTCGGAACCCACAGGAGCGCCACAGTTTTTTTTTTACTACATGTACAGTACTGTACAGTTATCCTACTCCTATCCTAACACAGTGCCCTACATAAATATAAAAAACACATTAAACACATTACGTATTTTAAAAAAAAGTTTTACTTTGAGTTGCTCAAGCTTGTCTCCGTCTTTTAGCATGTTAGCTCCTTGCACATCTGACCTCTGCAGCTTCATACTGCTTCACGCGGTCCAAACTGTTTACAGGAAGGACTGTTAGCATGTTAACTCCATACATTTGGAGCAATCATGAAGAAAAAAATGTTTAATAACTTACTGGGAGCCGTTTCTCCTTCCAGCAGGCTGCGCTTAGCATTAGCACCTCCATAGCTGCGCACGTTAGCCCCCCAGCGTTAGCTCGGTGTCGTCTCTCCAAAAGGCATTTTAGCCACTCCGTTAGCTCGGTGTCGTCACTCCAAAAGGCTGCCCAGCTGTTTATCCGCGTTTTAGCATGTTACCTCCGTGTTCATCCAACATCTGAGGCTACCAGGCAGACATCAGGCGAGCTCCGGCTGCAGCAGGCTCTCGCCGCCGGCCCGCCCGTCGGCTCGGTGGGGAGTTAGTTCCGCCATCAGCTACGTGTTAGCGTTAGCTCCTCCTATGAGCTGGTGGTGTCGGCCGGCGTGGTGGGATGCAGCGGAGCGATCGGCGGCTGCTGCTCCGGGCCTGAGACGTCCACAGAGTTCACCGAGCGTTTCCAGCTCATTTATCCATATGAGGCAACCTCTTATCGGACACACAGTCCTCCAAAGCAGGCTGTTGAGTCTGGAACTATCCACAAAATGGCGGAGGCGGTATTTCCGGTTGACGTAGGAAGTTGCTCAAATAGACTTAAAAATTATAAAAATAACAACAATAATAATGATACTTTATTTATAAAGCCATTTAAAACAACAACAGCTGCAACAAAGTGCTGTACTGTACAGATGAAATTAAGAACATATAAACACAATAAAAGTTTTTTTTCTTCACATTTTTATTAATTATGATTTATGCCGTAAGTCTGAGTTGCCGTAGGTTGAGGGCGCCGTAAATCGAGGACTCCCTGTGTATATGTATATATGTATATATGTATATATATA
The DNA here is from genome assembly GCA_038048925.1 of Garcialebias charrua. NCBI lineage: Eukaryota > Metazoa > Chordata > Actinopteri > Cyprinodontiformes > Rivulidae > Garcialebias > Garcialebias charrua. Next base: position 4,569 of record JBBPBX010073075.1, on the reverse strand, counting down.
TATATATATATATATATATTATATATGTGTACTAAGAATATATGTATTCTTAGTACATGCACAGTACTGTACAATTACCAAGCACTTCGCCTATCCTAACATAGTACCTTACATAAATATCAAAAAACACATTTAAAGCTTCAGTATGTAGCTTTTTTTATGAACATATTTCTTCACTCTGTCACTACCTCCTGACAGACTGATGTTAGCCAGGTAATCTCTGAAAAAAAATATATATATATATTGTCCCCTTGCTTCTCCAGGTGGTAAATAAGCATTTCTAAAAAGAAAAGGTGACCCGCCATTTTCCAGCCAATAAAAACAGAGTTTGTAACCAGCCAATAAAAACAGAGCTTGAATTTGAATCAGCCAATAAAAACAGAGCTTGAATTTGAAATTCAACAGACCACAAGGGGGCAGAGCCACATATGGCTCTGAGGGGGAGGGATCAGAATGCTTTGCCTGTTGAAAATATTTCTAAGTGCTGCAGTTCTACAGAAACTGCATACTGAACCTTTAACACATTAGACAATTAAATTAATAAAAAAATACAATTTCTTACTTTGAGCTGGTCAAGCCTGTCTCCGTTTTTTAGCATGTTACCTCGTTGAACGTCCGACCTCTGCAGCTTTGTACTGCTTCGCAGTCCAAAATGTTTACAGGAAAGACTGTTAGCATGTTAACACCATACATTTGGAGCAATCATGAAGGGAAAAATATCTAAAACTATAGTGATTTGTGACTGCAGTGTCACTCAAATATTAGGGACTTGACTTGGACTTGAGATCAATGACTTGAGACTTGACTTGGACTTGAGATCAGAGACTTGAGACTTGACTTGGACTTGAGATCAGAGACTTGAGACTTGACTTGGACTTGCAAAAAATGACTTGTGAGCATCTCTGTATTACTGTTTTTCTCTTACATTTTGTTGTTGGATGTAACTGGGACCCTGTGTACATAATCTCGTTTCATCACATGTACCACATGCGGTGCAAATGACAATAAAGACTCTCTGACTCTGACTCTAGCCGTGTTTCCATCAAGGTTTCTTGATGCGCATTCTGAAGTATCGCATCAGAAAAGGTGAATGGAAATGGCACGATTCAAATTAACTTCCTCTAATTCGCAAAGAAGTTGATACGCTCGCTTGAGGTGGTTTTTGGGTTTTTCGAAACAGAGCTGATGCGCAAAACGAGAGATGGAAACAGATTTGCCGACTCAGTTCTGACGTAGCGAACATTCACGTCATGTGACTGATCAGCTGTTTCCGCTGTAACATCGCTAAAACTAGTTGGCATGACAGAATAAATACAACTTACCCGATAGCAACACATTCCTGAAATATTCTCTCCATTTTCCCGAGATGTGTGGTTCGGTTCCTGTTTTCAACCGCTACTTCCTGTTTACCGTATTTTCCGTTGTATTGGTCGCACCGTTGTATAGGTCGCAGTGTCCAATATTTATCAATAAATTGGAAAAATCCATAAATAGGTCGCACGGGTGTATAGGTCGCACCTACGTCACCGCCGACGTAACGCGTCATCCACCGCTGACGCACCGCGTGACCGCTGAGTCAACCCGGCAATATGGACCGAGTGTTTAGCTCTGCTGCTAATGTCTGCCAGAAGCTAACAAAGCTAAAAACGAGAGGAGTCCGTCTCTCAGAAAATGAATAAAAAATTGAATTTTATGTCAAATGTTTTCTCGAGGCCATAGTAACGTACATTAAAGCTCCTATAATTGCATTCTGTATGCAGAATAAATATACACCGAGTGGTTTTGAAGCTATTTAAGCAAACCGAAGTAAAACCACAAGCTAAAAAAGCTAAAAACGAGAGGAGTCCGTCTCTCAGAAAATGAATAAAAAATCGAATTTTATGTCAAATGTTTTCTCGAGACCATAGTAACGTACATTAAAGCTCCTATAATTGCATTCTGTATGCAGAATAAATATACACCGAGTGGTTTTGAAGCCATTTATGACGTTAACAGAAGTACACAGACATAAAACGAAAGCCAACACGAGACCATGCCCGCCTCTGACACGAATAAAAATCGAATCTCATCTCAAATGATTCATCCAGGACATAGTTAAGTACATTGGAGTGTTATAATTACTCTGTAAGCAGAAATAAATATACACCGAGTGGATTCGATGTTATTTATAACAAATACAGAAGCTAACACTCGAAGCTACATGCTACAAAAAGATCGTTTTTTTATTTTTTTATCTCAAACATCTAATAAAGGTACTCACTTGTAAACGTCCACACTGTGATTCCATTCTGTAAGTTTCAGAAAAATCCGCTGAGTGGTTCTTGACTTATCTTGCTAACAAACAGCAAACAAACAGAGCTAACAGAAGCTACCTCCAGCCCAGAGGCAGACAGAATCAGTCCGAGCAGAGGAGCGTTTTTTCGGGCACAGGAGGAGAAGGTCCTCGCTACTTGCACAGGAGCTGGAAACGTTCTTCTTCTTGGGTTGGTGTACCGGTACTCATGCCCCTAGCGGGTACAGCACTTGCACTGCCCCCTGGTGGCCGAAACTGGTACTGCACGTGCACTGCCCCCTGGTGGCCGAAACTGGTACTGCGCCATTTTATGCAACAGGGAAAAAGGGCCATAACTCAGCCAAAAATTGGTCTAAAAATATGAAAAAAAATCCATAGATAGATCGCACCGGTGTATAGGTCGCAGGCCTTGAAAAACCCATAAAAAGGTGTGACCTATACACCGGAAAATACGGTACTGTAGACATGCGAAACGCTGACGTCTGACGTAATGCCGCTTTGCGTGGCCTGGTGGATGCGCTTCAAGCCAGTGGATGGAAACGCTTCTGATTCGCATTAATTTTTATTTATATTTTTGCGAATTTTCAAAATTTCGCTCAAAATTCGAATTGAAAATAGATGGAAACACGGTTTCTGACTCTGTATGTGTGAATATAAAGTTATAATTTTGCCTGATGTTCATGTTTTCATTGTTCCCTACAGATGTTCAGCAGATGGTGCTGATTAAAGAAGTGGCTCCTGAAGTACCGATGCATGGTGTGGACCAACAGGATCCATAGACCCTCAACATAAAGGAGGAAGAGGAGGAATGTGGACCAGTCAAGAGGGAGAGCAGTTTTGTGTGAAAAGGGAGACTGATGACATTGGGTTTGCATTCACTGCTGTTCCTTTGAAGAGTGAGGAAGAGGAAGAGAAACCTCTGTTTTTACACCTTTTTCAGCACCAAGTAAAAGAGGAAGATCTTCCAACTAGCAGCTCAGCTAACCAGATGAAATTAGCAACTGGTGGAGAGGACTGTGGAAGAGCAGAAACTACCAGGAACCCAGATCTAAAAACTTATGGAGATGAGTGCAGCTCTTCAGAAACTGAAGTCAGCGAGGATGATGAAGGTGATGATGTGAATGACTCTGACTCTCAGGTAAAAGACTTATCAGACTGACTCAGAACGTGAAGATGGTGACAAAGACTGGACTGAAAGCAGCTTCTGAGTCGGACGTAAACACTGTCAACAAATCTTGCAGCTTCACTGAGCATGGGAAACAATTTCACTAGACAAGTCGGTCAATGATGTCTACAAGTTATTTGGTTATCGAGGAATGTTTTGAAATGAAGAAAACTGGAGGCTCGATCAAGGAAGAACAGTCAGGACAAAACTCATTTAGTTGTGAAGACTGTGGAAAAAGATTTCAACATAAGGGTAGTCTAAAGATACACGTGCTAATTCACACAGGACAGAAACCATTTGTTTGTGTCTTTGTGGACAAAATTTTGGACGGAAGTCAACTTTAAACTGGCATATGCTAATTCACACAGGACAGAAATTTAGTTGTGAAGACTGGAAAAAGTTTTAACAGAAAGAGCTATGTAACAACACACATGATAATTCACACAGGACAGAAACCATGCTTGTGATCTTTGTGGACAAAAGTTTAGATGGAAGTCAACTTATTGCTTGCTTAGTATTGTATTAGTTAGAAAATTAGAAAGAGTTAGTCATTTTGTACTGTTTGTTGAAGATTATTATTGTAGAAAAGGGGCAGATATAATAAGATTTATTCTTCTTTCTGCTACCTTTCATTTTTTTATATTTTGTACATTATCATTTATGGGATTGTCTTGTACTGTTTCTTTTGTGAAAAAAATGAACAAATTTAATAAACAAATAAACAAACTTTAAAATCGCACACGATAGTTCACACAGGACAGAAAACATTTCTGTGTTGTCTTTGTGGAAAAACGTTCAGACGGAAGTCAACTTTAAACAGACATGTAGGAATCCACACCAGAGGAAAGCAGTTTAGCTGTGAACAATAACACTTTTTTTGTCTTTTAGTCCCATATCTATGGCTGGGTACCTTTCTAAAAATAAAAAATAAAAAAAAAAATCTGTGTCGGTACCTTCACTTCGGTGTCAGTTCCTGGACAGTTCTTTTTTTTTCGGTGCCAGTTTTATGATAAATATCAATTCTAACAAGAATAAAATGATGTTACACATTACAGTACAAATCTTGAGTTTTATTTTTTAACGTTGGTATTTTTCTATTCAAAGCTGTTTT
>JBBPBX010073074.1:0-17914 GCA_038048925.1 Garcialebias charrua | reverse complement strand
GGAAGAACCATACACAGAAACAAAAGCCTGGCACCTCTTCATGCTGCTCACCAGCTTGGTAACACACTGCTGTGGGATGGCATCTCATTCCATACCACAGTTTGTTGCAAGTCATCCAATGTGATTGTTCATAAAACAACTCCTTGTCAACAACATTCTGCTGTGAAAGAATGCTACATGAGCTACTAATAATGACTTTCATGGGACAAATCCTGTACTGGGTTTTTGAGTTTGTGGCAACTCACTGGTGGGGCAAGCAAACTCCACTTGTTGTAGGTGCGGGATGGTATCAGTTAATTTTAGTTTCATGTATAAAAGTAGACTAACACTATGGTAAAGTTGGAGTTTAACCTGGACAATTCTGACATCGTTTCATCCATATTATATTTATCATTATGACGTGGTAAACACTATCTATCTATCTATAGTGTCTATCTATAGTGTCTATCTGTATTATCTATCTATCTATAGTATCTATCTATCTATAGTATCTATCTATCTATAGTATATATCTATCTATCTATAGTATCTATCTATCTATCTATCTATCTATCTATCTATCTATCTATCTATCTACAGTATCTATCTATCTATTTATCTACAGTATCTATCTATCTATTTATCTACAGTATCTATCTACAGTATCTATCTACAGTATCTATCTACAGTATCTATCTATCTATCTATCTATCTATCTATCTATCTATCTATCTATCTATCTATCTTATACAGGCTGGACTCGTTGAGCCACGGGGACTCATTTACAAGAGGGACCTGTCTCACTCACACCTAGGGTCAATTTAGAGTTAACAATCAGCCTAACATGCATGTTTTTGGACTGTGGGAGGAAACCGGAGCACCCGGAGAAAACCCACGCATGCACGGAGAGAACATGCAAACTCCACCCAGAAAGGCCCCCGGACCAGGATTTGAACCGGGGACCTGCTCGCTTAGAGGCAGTCAAAGTCAAAGTCAAAGTCAACTTTATTGTCAGAACTGCAATATGTACAGGACATACACAGGACCGAAATTGCGTTTCTCTCAGTCCCTCGGTGCAACAGTAACCATCTAAACACTAAACACTAAAACATTTAATAAACATAAGCATAAAATAGTAAAATAGTAAAAAAGTGTAACACTGTCCTGAGTTTTTTCATAATAGTATAAAAGTATGAAAATTTACACCAACACTGAAACACCAAACACCCCTAAAACACCAAACACCCAATGAACATAAGCATAAAATGAAATAATAAAAGTGTAATACTGTCCTGAGTTTTTGCATAGTAGTATAAAAAGTATAAAACGTATACAGTATCTATAAAATAAACTGAAGTTTCTAGCGTTGACATTTGCAAAGAGTCATCAACATCTCCAAAAGTTTGGTCTGTGTTGTAAAAAGCTGCACTTTCAACCTACAGAAGGAATGTTGTTGTTGGAATATGGGGGAGATGTTTTGTTTATGCTACTGGGGGGATGTTTTGAGCACACAAAAGACTTCAGCCCCAGGGGGTCACACAAACCTAATGGAATGCAAATTCCTCAATCTGTCATTTTACAGTCTCCCATGGGAGCTATATGTAAAATATGTACAAGTACATATGTTTGGTATTCCTAGTGTTAAAAGGGCGTACAGTAGCAAAGGTCAACAGGTGCCCCCTGGAGTGCACGCTCACTCAACTAGGGGCTTGGCTACTTCGTGGTCACTGTTCAAGGGCGTGCCAGTTGCAGACATTTGCGCTACTGCGAACTGGAGCTCATTAAACACTTTTGCAAAGTACTACAGTTTGGATGTTACTGCATGTGATGTCACTCAGGCTGTTCTTTCTAATACACAATAGAAAGTAGCTTTGAGATGCCTACTGGTCAAAGGCAGACGTTCACACTAGCAGGCATTTTACTGAGCATTTCAAGGGCGTGAATGGATTACGTTCCCATAGCAAGTATGTTGCACCGAGAGAACTTGACTGAAAGGGAACTGAAAGTTATGCACCATAACTCATGTTCCCTGAAGGAAGGGAACGAGGTGCAACATATCTGGCCCTTTTCAATGCTGAAAGCTCGGTGAAGTGCAATTTTGGAGAAAGTTGGAGGGGCGTCAGTCGCTTAAGTACCTAAAGGGCGGTACCTCTGACGTGGGGTGACGCCCCCTGCCGTAAAAGGCGTGAATGTATTCCTTCAGGTAATCGCACGGGGGCGCAATTCCCATAGCAAGTATGTTGCACCTCGTTCCCTTCTTTCAGGGAACATGAGTTATGGTGCATAACTTTCAGTTCTGCTTCATCTATGCCAAGACGGCTTGCCATCATTGATGGAACAATGAATTCTGAATTATATCAGTTAATTCTAAAGGAAAATGTCAGAACATCTGTCCATGAACTGAATCTCAAGAGAAGGAGGGTCATGCATGGTGTTGTACTATTTTACTTATGATGTTCTGATTATTTATATGATAGTTTTTATTGTTTTGTACTTGTTTTTATCTTTGTACAGCACTTCGGACGGCTGATATGTTGTATTTTAAGTGCTTTAGAAATAAATTGGTATGGTATGCAGCAACAATGACCCTCAGCACACAAGTCGTTCTACCAAAGAATGGTCCAAGAAGAATAAAGTTCATGTTTTTTTTTTCTGGCATACCACAGGGATCCATTCTGGGGCCAGTCCTCTTCTCTCTTTACATGCTGCCATTAGGATCAGTCATTGCACGTCATAATCTGTCTTTTCATCTGTATGCAGACGATTTACAAATCTATCTGCCAGTCACTCCCAACCCCTCACTCAGTTCAAACACTCTTGTCAACTGCTTAAAGGAGACCACATATAGGTATTTAAAATTTTTATGTTATGTCTGTGTGCTATCTTGACAATATTAATTCATTTTAATACACAAAATAATTCTTAGATAATTAATTATACCCTTTTTAATTCTGCCATTTTTAACTTTCGTTTTGAACGACCGGTTTCTTGAAGTCCACGCCCTTCAACGATCTGTTTACGCCCTCTGTAACAGCCAGTATCTGTAATGTGTTGTTGTTTTAAAATTAGCTCTTTTTTTATTACTCATTTGACTTACTGTTAGTGCTAGCTTAAGATAACTTACCGAAACCCGTCTGAGCGCGCCGCAATTAGCTGCTCCTTTTAGCATGAGACCACCCGAATCCGAAGCTAATGTTAGCTTGTTCCTCTTCCGGTGTTCGCCAGCTCCGCTCGTTGCACGCGGAGATTTTGGGAGTTATCGCTGTTCCAGTCAAGACAACACAAAGTTCACCAAGTGTCTCCCGTAAATTAATCCGTAAGGAGAAGGTCCTCGCTGCTGCGAGGCTGCTGCGAGGCTGCAGCGAGGCTGTACAGTTGAAGCTCCGCTCCATCGCGCCAGAAGAGGGTCCCGTTGCCGCTGGTCCCTACGCCGGGGGTCCGCTCGTTTAATTTTTGCCGGCTGCGCGTTGGGAGCGATCGCAAATACACTAAAAATTGAACTAAAACATAAAAATAACAATTATACTTTATTTATAAAGCCATTTAAAAAAACCACAGCTGCAACAAAGTGCTGTACACATGAAATTAAGAACATATAAACAAAAGATGAGATGAAATCATGAAAAACAACAGTCATGTGTTTAATACAGAAGTGGGTTGAGCCTAACCAGGGGTTGCTAGGTGAGGGGCTGGACTCAGGTTTGAGGTGATTGGCTACGGCTTGTGACGTCAATAACTGCAGGAAGTGTGAATCCAGGTGTATTTATCAAAAATAAATAAATCTACTTAGAGTAAATAAACCACTGGGTGCATTTTTTTGGCACAAGGACTGTTTTTTTATGAAGTAAATACCCAAAGTTGAGTAAAAAAAACATTAAAAAGTGAATTTTGCATCTGTGGTCCCCTTTAAATGACATTAAGCACTGGCTCTCTCAAAACTTCCTCCACCTAAACACAGATAAAACTGAATGCATTTTATTTAGTGCCCCCGGTGACACCAGCAACATCCTTCCCAGTCCCAGTTTTGGTTTTCCCCTCCCCCACTTCAACCCGGTGGTCAGAAATCTTGGAGTGCAGTGCAGCTTGACTCCAACTTAAAGTTTGATAAACAGATCAGTTCTGTTGTCAAGAACAGCTTCTTTCAGCTCCGTCTGCTCTCTGAAAAGTCACTCCTCAGCCGTAGTGATCTGGAGAAGGCCATCCATGCCTTTGTGACCTCCAGACTTGATTATACTGTACTGTAATGCTTTGTATGTTGGAATTAATCAATCTTCCATCTCCCATTTACAGCTTGTACAGAACTCTGCCGCCCGCTTTTTGACCAACACACGGAAATATGAACACATCACTCCTGTCCTGTCCTCTTTACACTGGCTCCCGGTTCAGTTCAGGATACAGTTCAAGCTGCTGCTGTTTGTTTTCAAAGCTCTGAATGGACTCGCACCTCTCTACATCTCAGAACTTTTGAAAGTCCATCAGCCCGGCAGAGCTTTACGATCTGCCAGTCAACACCTGCTGGAGGTGCCTCGCTCAAGGTACAAACAATGGGGAGACCGGTCATTTTCTGTTGCCGGCCCAAAAGCCTGGAACAGCCTCCCCCTTGAGCTGCGTGCCACCTCTGATCTGACTCTGTTCAAAACCAGACTGAAGACCCACTTGTTCAAAAAAGCTTTCAGTGTGTAACTTTTATTACTTTGGTATTTTAGTATGTAGCTTTTTTATTTCCATTGCCTCCTTTTATTGCTGTTACTTTTATTCTATTTTCACTGATTTATTGTACCGGTTTTTATATTTTCTGTCCTGTTAAGCACCTTGGTCAATGCAAGGCATTGTAGGAAGGTGCTATACAAATAAAGTTTATTATTATTATATATTATGTTTTAGAAGGGCCAAGGCAATGTCCTGAATGTCCTCACTCGGAAAGCCCACTGCATGGCAGGTGATCCCACACACCCACTACACAGCCGCTTCAGACTGCTGCCATCAGGGAGGAGACTGAGGAGTCTCCAGGCTCGAACCAGCAGACTGAGAGACAGCTCTGTTCATCAGGCAGTCAGAATGCTAAACACTCTGCCTGCTCTGCCTCCCCTCCCATTTGAACTGCCTTAACACAAAAAACTTTCTCACACATTACCACTCAACACAAAGTTTTTAACACTGGACTCTGTGTCATCAAACGGGTTATTCACTAAACTCTCGGTCATGTGCTCATTCAGTTTGCACTACTTCTCATATTTGCACTAATGTTTGTATTACATTACTGCCTATAGTCATACTACTGTTTACATTCACTGTTTACATTTATTAATACTGTTTACATTTATTACTACTGCTTTACATTTATTATTACTGTTTACATTTACACTACTTTTATCTACACTACTGCAGATACATATACAGCATTCTCTGACTAGCCTTATCTAAGGATGCCAAATGTGCCTTATGTGCCTTACTTCATATGCCACTTTGCCTATATACCAACATCAACTACCTCATACATATACATGTACTGTGTACATTAACTCATATGCTGCTGTGCCACTCTTTGCAAATGTCAACGCTAGAAACTTCAGTTTATTTTATAGATATACGTTTTATACTTTTTATACTACTATGCAAAAACTCAGGACAGTATTACACTTTTATTATTTCATTTTATGCTTATGTTCATTGGGTGTTTGGTGTTTTAGGGGTGTTTGGTGTTTCAGTGTTGGTGTAAATTTTCATACTTTTATACTATTATGAAAAAACTCAGGACAGTGTTACACTTTTTTTTACTATTTTATGCTTATGTTTATTAAATGTTTTAGTGTTTAGTGTTTAGATGGTTACTGTTGCACCGAGGGACTGAGAGAAACGCAATTTCAATCCTGTGTATGTCCTGTACATATTGCAGTTCTGACAATAAAGTTGACTTTGACTTTGACTTNAGATACTGAAAGTAAAGGTTCACATAGTTTTGCCACTCACAAATATGTACCGGTAATACTGGATCATTTCCTCAATAAATAAATGGTCAAGTATAATGTTTTTGTCTCATTTGTTTAACTGGGTTCTCTTTATGTACTTTTAGGACTTGTGTGAAAATGTGATGATGTTTTAGGTCATACTTATGCAGAAATATAGACAATTATAAAGGCTTCACAAACTTTCAAACACCACTACGTGTATACATTTAAATGCTAATATTGCAAAGTTCTCTGATCTTCAAAGTACAACAACAAAAGTCCACTAGAGGGCAACATTCACCTCCAGTGTGATAGTGTGACTGCCAACTGGTACAGTCTCTGTGGTTCAGTCTGAAACCTCCCGTCACAGTAAAACAATGAGTTTTACCTCTGACGTTGGTCACTTGCAGACCACTCGTCCTGCTGTAGAGGCGAGCTTCACTGGTGACTGAATCCTCCATCTTGACAAAGCTGGGCAGAAATAAAAGAACCTCCACTTCATGATTGGCCAGGTGTCTACCACAACTGATGCCTTGGGCCCCTTGAATGTGGGGCCCACACAGCAGGACGACTGTGGGCCTCTGGTGAGAATTTTTTGGAGAGAGCCTGTGGACAATGGAAACATAATAATATATTTTTTAAAACAACCAACCACAGCTTTGCACTGCTTATGTTACCAAATATAACGAAAAAAATAAAATAAATTCAGGAGCCTATGGCTCAATTCTGCAACACACAGTGATGAATAATGTGTTTAGACATTGTGGACAGTTTTGTTATTCACTGCTGAGCTTTTATTTTCTTATATAGTATCTGATCAGTAACAGATTCATTCTACAGCGTCTGTTTGAAAGCATCCCAGCTCCAAAATGCTTTCATGTTAAACTACTGAGACAGACTGTAACTGCTGTACTCCGTCTAAACCTCCTAAGAAATCATTATCATAAACAAATTCATTCAAACTTTATTTAGTCAGGTAAATCTCATTGAGCCTTGTGGACTCATTTACAAGAGAGACCTGCTACAAACTAAAGAACGATGAACAGCAATGGTAGAATTTCCTTAAACAATAAACAATAGAAAAACATAAGAGAGAAATACAGATTTTTTTTTAAACAAAGTATCAAAAACTAGAAAAACATTATAAGGTAGATGTATAAAATCAAAAACAAGAACATATCTGCATTGGTTTTTGCCAGGATTCCAACAGATACTTAAAACCATTTAGAGAGGTCAGGGCCGAGAGCTTCAGATCTTTTTTTAAGATATTCCAGGAAGCAGGAGTATAATAGGAGAAGCCCTTTTTCCAAGTTCAGTCCTCACTGACGGAACACTGCATATTAACGTCTTTGGGAAGAGGTTGTCAGCAAATTCAACAAATTATTTGCAATAAACATTTTTTATGGAAACTAGTTGGTTTAGAATTGGTTAAGAATATGACCTGTGATAACGTGGAAAGTTTATTAATATTAATTTATTAATAATTTAAATAGTTAGATAGTCAGAGTATCTTTATTGTCATTTGCACCGCATGTGGTACATGTGATGAAAAAAGAGATTATGTACACAGGGTCCCAGTTACATCCAACAACAAAATGTAAGAGAAAAACAGTAATAACATCTAGGATTAACTAAGAAAAACATCAACTAGAAATACACTAAGCACTAGTGTAATAGAAAAACATCATTACAAACAGCAGCACGAACATGAGTCTGTATGAGCAGTTGGTCACGAATGAACACAGCAACAAGAAAACAGATCAGCATCAGCATGATGTGATATTTTGCAGTGATTATTCTTATTATTTATTTATTCATTAGTCTAACAGCCTCAGGGTAGAAGTTGTTCCTCAATCTAGTAGTTCTACATTTGATGCTCCTCAACCTCCACCCTGAGGGGAGTAGGGCAAAGAGTGTGTGTGCTGGGTGAGTGGGGTCGTTCATGGTCTTGCCCCGCCCTATCTGTCAGAGTTGCTGCAGCCATACACACCCTCTCGATCCCTCAGATCATGTGATCAGCTGCTCCTGAGTGTCCCAAAGACAAAACGCAAGAGGAGAGGAGACCGTGCTTTTGCTGTGGCAGCTCCTAAACTGTGGAACAACCTTCCCTTGAACATCAGACAGGCCTCTTCCCTGTCTGTTTTTAAATCTCTTCTTAAAACCCATCTCTTCTCCCTGGCCTATGACACCATCTGCGATGTTGACTTTTAATAATTTTAGTCGCTTGTTTTATCTGAGTGTATGATTCCTCAACTTTTATTATGTGACTTTTATTTATTTTAATCATTTTATTACCTGATTGATTGTTTTGTTGTGTGTACAGCACTTTGGTCCTGTAGGTGTTTAAAGTGCTCTATAAATAAAGCTGGTATGGTATGGTATGGTATGATGCAGGTGGCTCTTTTCCTGCATCTGGAGGTGTAAATGTCTGTGATGGTGGGGAGACTGACTCCAACAGACTTCTGTGCAGCCTTCACCACTCTCTGTAAAGCTTTTCTTTCTGCAGCTGTGCAGCCTCCATGCCACACGTTGATGCTGGAGCACAGGATGCTCTCCACTGCACACCTGTAGAAGGAGGTGAGGACTGGGCTACTCAGACCAGCTCGTCTCAGCCGTCTGAGGAAGTAGAGTCTCTGATGACCTTTCTTGATCAGGCTGGTGGTGTTGTTGCTCCAGCTGAGGTTATCATTCATGTGTACACCCAAGTACTTGTAGCTGGAGACCACTTCCACCGCAGATCCACTTATGTTCAGTGGGGTGTGGGTGTGTTTGTTCCTTCTGAAGTCCACAATCATCTCCTTTGTCTTCTTCACATTTATGTGAAGGTTATTCTCTTTGCACCAGCTCTCCAGGTGTTCCACCTCCTGCCTGTAGCTGGACTCATCATTGTTTGTGATGCATCCCACCACAGCTGTATCATCTGCAAACTTTACAATATGACAGCCTGGATGGGTGGCTGCACAATCATATGTGAGCAGAGTGAACAGAAGAGGGCTCAACACACATCCTTGAGGAGAGCCAGTGCTGAGGGTTATGGTGGAGGAGGAGAGGTTGTGAATCCTCACTGACTGGTCTGTTTGTTAAAAAGTCTAGTACCCAGTTACAAATGGAGGGGCTAAGTCCTAGTGTGGATAGTTTCCTTATCAGTCTTGTCACTCGGTGCAACATATCACTATGGGAAATTGCGCCCGCGCAGTTTACCTGAAGGAATACAATCACGCCTTTACGGCAGGGGCGTCAGCGTCGCGCCAGAGGCCCCGCCTTCTGGGTACTTAAGCCGCCGATGCCCATCCATCGTCTCTTATTGCCCTTCACCTCGCTTAAACCTGAACTCTCTCTCTCTTTGCGGGACTTCTCTGTTGCTTCATCGCTCGACCAGAGGTGAGCTTGCTCCCTACAAAGAGCGTACAGAGAATTATTCCTGCGTACTGCTGGGCTAGTGAAAGCTAGTCCGGCACATTTTTCCTTAACCTCAAAGTTTTTTCTTCTCCTCTTTCTTTCGCTCGACGGTGCTAACTACGAAACAACGCTACCTTTGCTAACTCGTAGCAAGGCTAGCCAGCGAAAGCGACGCGACGGAGAAGATGTCTCAAATTAAAAGAAAAAGGATCTTGGAAGGACTCGCTCGTCTTATCTCGGACATGCCTCCGGAAAAGGAAAGCGAAAGACAAGACTTCCAAAAAAGACCAGCAGGACGGCGAGTCCGACCTCGCACGCCTGCCCCAGCGGATGCGGTTTTTCCCTCTCAGCGACAGACACCCACGAGGCCTGTCCCGTCTGCTTGGGGATGCTGCAGGCGAACATGGCGCTGGACGCACCCGAGTCTTGCCCGCACTGCAGCCAGATGCTGGAGGCAGTGAGGAGGCACCGGGCGGACTTCGTCGCCAAGGCTATGGGAGCTGCTGCGGCGCCAGCAGACCCGGACACCACTGAGCCTCTGACTCTCATGCCAGAGCTCGAGAGCATGGCTTTGGATGACAGCACCCGAGTCGAATGGGGCGACAACCCAGATGTGCTGGCCCCCATGGTGGACTTAACTGTCGAATTTGACACTCGAGGCATGATGAACGAAGACGAGATCTCGATTTCAGCCTCAGGTGAATTTTCTGCGGACGAGGCCGACGTCGGGTACGGGGAACAGGGAGAAGACCTCTCCCGCACCCCGGTACCTGTGCTCCCGGAGACGGACTTTTCCATCCCTGCTCTGTTCGACGTGTCACAGAGCAGCGGACGCACTACAGATCCCATGGCCGAAGCCTCCACCTCGTCAACAAGTCACGAGGTTGGCAGGAAATTATTTTTATTCAAAGCAGCAGGCCACCACGAGGCAAAGGATGCCCATCTTCCCGGACTTCCTCACAGAGCTGACTCGCACCTGGTCTCAGCCTAGGGCGCCCATGCTGTTGCCGTTCTCACAGTTTCTCGACATGGACGGGATGGATGAAGTGGGAATAGCCAACGTGCCTCAAATTGAGGACACGTTGGCGTTTCATCTGGCTCCCAAGTCATCCGGGACAAAACCAACTCTCCCAAGCAAATCCTGTCGAGCCTTGGCTTCTCTGCTCGAGAAATGCTACAGGGCTCAGGGCCTCGCAGCGCGCGCGATGAACACGTCCGCAATGATGTGGGCGTACCTGGCTGAAAAACTACAGGAGCTCCAGGTAACGTCAGACAAGCAAGCTGCCGCCAAGCTGCTGGATGAAGCCCGCAGGGCAACAGACTTTGTGCTCCGCATGATGGGGACAGCAGCTGTTGCTCAGGGCAGAGGAATGGCTGAAGTGGTCATCGCAATACGCCATCTGTGGATGACCCTGACTGACCTCCCGGAGGGACAGAGAATTCCTTTCTCCACCATTCAATAGTACCGACGAGGCTTTTTGGAAAAGCGCTCGATCGAAGTCAGACCAGGCTGGACCAGAGGCGCAAACAGGCTGAAGCTCTCCGGGTGGGCATCCCCAGAAGAACCTTCGGCCCCCCACAGGGAGTCAGCTGGGAGCAGAGCACCGCAGCCTTGACACCACTCAGCTACATGTGCCCCACCGCAAAAACGGCCGATGTACGAGTTTGAGCATTGGCAGAGACCACCGCCGGCTCCACCTCGGACCGAACACGCCTGGAGTAAGAACAGATTTGTTCCCCGCCAAGCGGACCGGTATAGAACCTCCTCGGCGAATCGGGACACCAAACAGAAGCGTGCCTGATGAACCAGGACCGCTTCATAACTTTACACGATCACCCGTCCACGCGGTACGAGAAATGATCCTTTCACGTCCAGACTTTGTTTGTAGCACAGTACAAAAAGCTGGTGATCCTGTTTCAGACACAAATCCTGTTCTTTCTGCTGTGAGTGACATAAAGTCAAATATTTCGTTACACATAAGCACAAATAAAGTTCAAAAAACAGACTCTGTTTTCTTGACTCACAAAAAAAACACACAGTAACATCAGCAGAACAGTCCCCTCTGTTCTCCCAGCCGACATAAAGGGCGGGGGCCATCTTGCCCCCCTCCCTCATGGCTCACGGGGTGTTAGCCTAATTGATAAAACCCAGCAGGGTGCCTCTGCTCTGTCTGCAACAGACAATCACAGAGGCGCCTGCGAACAGGCCCGTGACTCCTCACAGAGGCAGGAGAGGGGTGTCACGTGTTCCACATCCCGCTCCGTTCTAAACTACAGAGCCGAGAATACACAAATCAACCAAACCTGTGACACGTCCGCGCTCCAGGGGTGCGCGCCGACAGAATCTGACGACCCACCTTCCTGGCCTCTCATTGATCGAACGTCAGTAAGGGACGGAGGGGCATGGCAGAAGCTCGTAGGCCAACACTAGTGTCACACATTCATTCTAATGCTGAAGCTATCCCCTTGTTTTCAATGGGCGACACGTCATGCTCAAACAGTGATTCTGTAGCGTGTGACCGCGCTCACTGTGTTGACCCAAACAGGAAACGGGTTGGAGTCAGGAGATCTGCTCGTTTACAAAACGTGCATCCCCCCCGACCCATGACTCCTAACAAAAAGAGGAAAAACAGACACTCTGTTCAACCTTTATCTAATAATGACAGCAGATTGTCTCTGCCTCCAAACACTCTTGGTCAGAGTAGTATGGAGGTAAGTCTGCGGGAAGGTCCTCTTCCTAACCTAGTTGACCTTCAAAGGACCACTGAAATCAGGATTTCTGAGAGAGAGCTGGTTCCACCACCTGCTCTTCTCCAGGGACCTTCTACGTCACCAGAAGGAACAGTTTCGCCAATTAGGCTGAGAACTGCGGCTAATTTTAGCTTGGTGGCGGAGAAGAACAGACTGATGGCCTCAGGCCTGCCAGAGAACGTGGTAAAAACCATTCAAAATGCACGTGCTATGTCAACACAGTCTCTCTACGCACGGAAATGGTATATTTTTGAAGCTTGGTGTACAGAAAGAAATATTATTTCTTATTCATGTGACTTGAACCAGCTCCTCACCTTTCTTCAGGACTTGCTGGAGAAAGGTCGCTCTTTCTCAATGATTAAGGTGTTCCTATCTGCAATTTCAGCTTGTCACGAGGGCTGGGAAAGCAGGACGCCTGGCGCGCATCTGCTCATAATAAGATTTATGAAGGGCGTGCTAAGAAGGAGGCCCCCCAGCAGAATTTTGACCCCTGGATGGGATCTTAACATGGTCTTGGAGGCTTTCTGTGATCCCCCATTCGAACCACTGAGCGACATTAAGATAGATTTATTATCTTACAAGACCACTCTTCTCCTGGCTCTTTGCTCGGCAAAACGTGTGGGTGACCTCCCCGCTTTGTTTGTACATCCAATGTGCACCAGGTTCGCCCCTGACGGGTCAAAAATCACCCTAAGGCCTAATCCTGCATTTATTCCCAAAGTTTTGACTTTAAACCCCAGAAGTCTGGACTTTGAACTCTCTTCTTTTCCACCTGCTCCTATCCTCACTCAGGAACAGGAAAGGCTGAAGGTTCTCTGTCCCGTGAGAGCTTTAAGCACTTACATGCAGAGAACAGCCGAATGGAGAAAAACAAATCAACTGTTTGTGTGCTTTGTTGCACCAGCTACGGGTAAGGCCCTATCAAAACAGCGCCTCTCACACTGGGTGACTGAGGCCATTAAAAGGGCGTACAGTAGCAAAGGTCAACAGGTGCCCTCTGGAGTGCGTGCCCACTCTACTCGGGGCTTGGCCACCTCATGGTCACTGTTCAAGGGTGTACCAGTTGCAGACATTTGCGCTGCTGCGAACTGGAGCTCAATGAACACGTTTGCAAAGCATTATACAGTTTGGATGTTACTGCGTGTGATGTCACTCAGGCTGTCCTTTCGAACACACAGTAGAAAGCGACCTTGAGATGCCTATTGAATAAAGGCGGACATTCACACTAGGATGCATTTTACTGAGCATTTCAAGGGCGTGAATGAATTACGTTCCCATAGTGATATGTTGCACCGAGTGACAAGACTGATAAGGGAACTGAACGTTATGCACCATAACTCATATGTTCCCTGAAGGAAGGGAACAAGGTGCAACATACCTGGCCCTTTCAATGCTGAAAGCTCGGTGAAGTGCATTCTGGAGACCGATGGATGGGCGTCAGCGGCTTAAGTACCCAGAGGGCGGGGCCTCTGGCGCGACGCTGACGCCCCTGCCGTAAAGGCGTGATTGTATTCCTTCAGGTAAACTGCGCGGGCGCAATTTCCCATAGTGATATGTTGCACCTCATTCCCTTCCTTCAGGGAACATGAGTTATGGTGCATAACTTTCAGTTTGTCCATCAGAGTTTGGGGGATCATGGTGTTGAAGGCAGATGTGAAGTCCACAAAGAGCATACGGACGTATGAGTCCTTCTGATCCAAGTGGGTGAGAGCAGTGTGGACCACAGAGGAGATGGCGTCCTCTGTTGATCGGTTCTCGCAGTATGCATACTGATGAGGGTCCTCGTTGATGTTGATGGATGTTTTGATGTGGGTCATGACCAGTTTTTCAAAGCATTTTGCGACTATCGGGGTGAGGGACACCGGCCGATGGTCATTCAGTCCAGTCACTGTGGAGCTTTTTGGGACTGGGAGGTCTAAGAGGTTCAATTTCAAATTGTATGAATACATCAAACAGTAAAAGGAGAGGCTGTATTCATTAGAAAATGTGTTTGTTTCTTTTTTAAGAAGCGGCCAGTAATGTTTACTTACTTTCATTCTATTTTGTAGATAAAGTGCACCTGTTATATTTCTATAAAAGGTAAAGCTCAATAGAAAATAAATCTTTAGTTCATATTTTGGTAATAATGGTGCATTAACTGCTCATCAAGTCACAAGTTTAACTGCAAGTTTTACTAAATGATTGTGCATCTCTGCTATGTTTAATTCAGATTGTGTCAAAGGTGATTTGAGGCAATCACAGAAATATTAGCACACCACTACAGCATCTTTGATCTTGCTACTGCAAAGCAAAACTAAACTTGATCTGAGCTCAAACTAGTTCCAAAGTAAACCTGAGACTCTCAGGCATTACACAGTGCTAAATTGATGAAAAGGATCACAGACAATAAACCTGTTTGTTACATGAGCCACTGTGCCGCTGTTCTGTGATCCTCAGTAAGACTTCCTCACTAATAAAAATACAAGTAAAACCAAGCAGCATAGCTTCAGCCTGTAAGGATGTAAAAACACTGTGCAACCAACCACCACCAAAAAAAAAAAAAGGAATAATCCTCGCTAGAAGTCAAAATCAAATATCCAACACACACACAGAAACATAAGAGTGAAGATGTCCTGATGCACGCTCAATAATCCAGGTAGATAAATCTAACAAGTGTAAGGGGTTAAAGGGGGGGTCAGTTTAATACTGACCTCCTTTTTACCTTAATTTACTTATTCAGATTGAATAGTAATTTCACGGATTCTCTTCTTTTTCAGTTTATTCAATATTTCTGTGATCTTTGTGATGGATAAATAAACAGAGCCATTAAGTGACAATGGACACGTTAACTTAGTTTGATATGTCAAAGAGACACTATCATTTATTTAAAATAAATCAACTAAATTAACACCATTACACTTGATTGACATGATTTCACTTTCTTTCAATTCAAATACGTCAGCACACTTGATTTAACACAACAGACATAAATACTAGATGTTACACATATTTAGTCTGAGGGGCATTTCAGCTTAAAATATAGTTTCCAGCTTAGGTTGAGAGGGAAAAGAAATAGGAGGAAAGATTTAAGAAGAAAATTATCCTGAGCATGAGACCAGAGTGACACTTCTCATCCGACTTCTGCTAAAATCCAAGTACGTTTTGTAAACAGCCCTTTACCTTTTGACGACAGCCCGGTAAGAGGGAAGACACCAGCCTTCAGATGCACAGAGTCCTTTAGTCCCAGCACGTCCAAAACTGGTTTTAGTTTACGTTTCAACGTCTCCTGGCTTCCGCGTTGGTCATCAGAGAATATGTCAGCTTCAGGCCTCTGACTTCAAGAAGAGATGTTTCTCAAAGAAAGTTCATTAGGAACTTTGGAGCTTTTGCTCGGGGAACTGGATGGAGGCGTCCATCAGTTCTAGCTGACAAGTTAGTCTTTGGCTCTTGACCAAGCTTGACCAGCTGCAAGGCAGAGAGCTTTCAGGTCTCCGTCCATTCAAACTCTCTGTCCATTCAAAGACTGAAGCGTTTCCGCCCAGTTAGAACTTAAAAAGACAGAAACACAGAGAGGAGTTCACTTGCCTTATCAAACCCAAGGTTACAAGCCAGCAGCAGAGGGAAATGTTTAGGAACAGACAGAGAAAGCTGGAGCCTTGTTCATGAAAAACAACTGATTAAACTGTCTTCTTATTTCTAAACAAAACAGTCGGGTCTCTGTGACCCGATATTTCCCTTTAACACAGCAGTGAACATAGTTTAACTCTCACAGAATAACACAGCTTAAAAGCACACATCATGAAAATGACAAAAGTTATTCTTTTGATCACATTAGGATAAAATCAAAGATAGAAATAGTCTCTTTTGGTGACTATATTTATCAGATTATAGCTAAATGAATGATTTTGTAGTAAATGTCTTGCTTTACTGAGAGGTCAGTAAAGGTCATCACTGGACAGTTCAAAGACCCTAATTTGACCCTGGGTAGGTCCATTACATCTCCCCCCTTTTGGAAGCCATCGCCAGTCCTTGGGGATGGGGTCCAACACGAAAGGAAACCTTGAACTGTCTTTGATCTTGAAGTAATCCAGCAAGTGGAAAAGAAAAATCAAAAATTATAATCCCATAAAGTTT
Organism: Garcialebias charrua; assembly: GCA_038048925.1. Classification (NCBI taxonomy): domain Eukaryota; kingdom Metazoa; phylum Chordata; class Actinopteri; order Cyprinodontiformes; family Rivulidae; genus Garcialebias; species Garcialebias charrua. The sequence continues at coordinate 1,724 of JBBPBX010073074.1, read as the reverse complement.
TGGAAATTCCATACTGTTCGGAGGTAATCCCATTGCGAAAAGCTTTTAATCCCTTGGAAAACTGAGTCTGTTAACTCTTGGAAAACAAAGTCTGTGATCCTTTGGAAACAAAGTCTTATAATCCACAGCGGTAATTCCACAGCAGTAATTCCACAACGATTAGTTTTGTTGATTGATCAGCAACAATTGTTTTCATAATCAGCATGTAGAGGGGATCCCTCGATTGACGCAGAGGAGGCGACCCTTGGATGAAGGTTGAAGACCAAGCGTTGGAGCTGCAGGTCCCCACATCGAAGGTTGTTGGCTGGTTGGTTTCCAGTCAGTGCCACTCTGGTTCTATGTGTCATGCAATTATGTGGTTTTAGGTGGGCTTATGATTGGGATTTTACATTAAGCCTTACCTATATGCACCTGGTATGTAAGCTATCATGGTTTAGATCAGCTACACTTACCAATTAAGGGGTGGATCAATTCTGTAAATTTAGATATAGGGATTTGTACCTATAAAATTTTGGAGGGCTTCTGTAACGAAGGCCTCTAATTCCAAACTATTCCTCCATTCATTACTTAGTTTAGGTTAAACTAAAATAAAAATGAAATATAGTTTGATCTAAATGTCTGTTGTCTTTTAGACGAACGACGTAGGATTTGGTATTCCTAATAAATTTTGAAGTCTATGGCGAGACTCATCAAAATAAATAGACAATCTAGAATAGAAACGATCGAATCGGTTCAATTTAGAAATTATGAGACCAGTGTAGTTTATTGTACCTTAAGTAGCTTTAAACTACATTGACTCTTCGACGATTGAGATTTAACAAAACGAACTGCATGTTGGCATAGTTAAATCCATATCATTCATTAACCAATGTTAATACAAAACCTTTTTGGCTGGGAGTGTTCAGAACCAAACAATATCTCAACTAATGACAACAGTAATGACTAAACAACAAGGAAACAACGTTTCACTGCTTCGACACACTCTTGTCGTCAGATTCCAAAGTGCAACACACAAGAAAAACAGGTCTCAACTTTATGACCGAGGTCAAATTAAATCTCGTGGATTTAAACGGTTGTTAAGGTTAGTTTTTTGTTGTGGGTTTTAGGCTTAGCGTTTCTAAGTTCAAATTGGACAATGCGACTTATAGGGTGGGAAATATGGTAGTTTAAACCTGATTAGTTTATTTACTAACTTGTGTTTGGACGACCTTATTATCCCATGAAGTCGGTGTGTTTGTGAGATCTTTGTCTTTTGTGGAGTCATTGAACGCCTTGTAAGGTTTGATCTGATTTCGATGTACCCATTTAGCAATTGGCTCTTTGCGGCCTTTGCTGATTTTGATTTCGTAGACGACTGAGGACACTTTGTCTGTTATCAGATGAGGTCCAGTCCACCTGGGCATTAGTTTGCGGGCGAGAGTTCCGGTCCCGGACTCTCCTTTCCCGGTTGCTGGGGCGAACGTATAGTACCAGACTCTGTCTCCCACTTGGAGTTCATTGTGAGAGGCCTTCTGGTCGTAGTACGCCTTGCGTCCTTCAGCGGATTTTTCCAGGTTTTTCTGGGCGAAAGCAAAAGTGTTTCTGAGGTGTACATTCAAATCTTTCATGTATTGTTGTGTAGTGTAGGCTGTCGCCATGGCGGCGTCGCCTGGTTGGTACAACAGGTGTAGAGGGAGAGTCATTTGTCGACCGGTCATCATCTCGAAGGGAGAGATGCCAGTTGA
>JBBPBX010073073.1:5008-17914 GCA_038048925.1 Garcialebias charrua | reverse complement strand
TTTTAGACAAGTAATCTCTGAAAAAAACTATTGTCCCCTTGCTTCTCTAAAAGCATTTCTAAAAAGCCACAGTGACCCACCGTTAACCAGCCAATAAAAACAGATTTTGTAACCAGCCAATAAAAACAGAGCTTGAATTTGAATCAGCCAATAAAAACAGAGCTTGAATTTGAATTTCAGCAGAGCTAGGGCAAGAGCAAGCCTCAGAGCCATATATGGCTCTGAGGGGGAGGGACCAGAAACGTGTCTCTGTTCAAAATTTTCCTAAGTTCCAGCGTGTTCCAGAAATTACATACTAAACCTTTAAGTCGTGACAAACTGAATTGATGACTGGTCTGTTTTCTCAGGATTTATACTGTTCATTGACATACTGGTGCTGGTCATACAAGTAGAATATCATGAAAATGTTGATTTATTTCAGTAATTCCTTTCAAAAAGTGCAACTTGTATATTATATTCATTCATTACACACAGACTGATATATTTCAAATGTTTATTTCTTCTAATGTTGATGATTATAACTGACAACTAATGAAAACCCTAAATTCGATATCTCCGAAAATTAGAATATTACTTAAGACCAATAAAAAAAAAAAAATTTTTAGAAATGTTGACCAACTTAAAAGTATGAACATGAAAAGTATGAGCATTTACAGCATCAATACTTAGTTGGGGCTCCTTTTGCCTGGATTAATGCAGTAACGCGGCGTGGCATGGAGTCCATCAGTCTGTGTCACTGCTCAGTGCTCAGGTGTTATGAGAGCCCAGATTGCTCTGATAGTGGCCTTCAGTTCTTCTGAATTGTTGGGTCTGGTGTATCGCATCTTCTTCACAATACTCCATAGATTTTCTGTGGGGTTACGGTCAGGCGAGTTTGCTAGTCAGTTAACAGGGATACCATGGTCCTTAAACCAGGTACTTGTAGCTTTGGCACTATGTGCAGGTGCCAAGTCCTGTTGGAAAATTAAATCTGCAAGAATAACCTGGGCTCATAACACCTGAGCAGTGGCACAGACTGATCGACTCCATGCCACAACACATTGCTGCAGTAATCCTGACAAAAGGAATCTTAACTAAGTATTGATGCTGTACATGCTCATACTTTTCATGTTCATACTTTTTAGTTGGCCAACATTTCTAAAAATCCTATTTTTTTCCCAGTGGTCTAAATAATATCCCAATTTTCTGAGATACTGAATTTAGGGTTTTCATTAGTTAGCAGTTATAACCATCAACATTAAAAGAAATAAACATTTGAAATATTACCATACCACTTTATTTTTAGAGCATTTAAACAGACACAAGGCCAACCAAAGTGCTGTACAATAGAAACAAACCAGCAAAGCAGACAGGAAAACAAAAAATAAAAACATAATATAGATAGAAATAGCAACAGAAACTAACTAAAATGGTGAACAGTGTATATTACAGAGAGGATCAAAACAAATGACATAGTGTTAAAGGCGAGAGAATAGAAGTGGGTTTTTACGCGAGACTGCCTGACACTCAGTGGCAACTCATTCCACAGTCTTGGACCTGCAACTGAGAAGGCCCTGTCACCTCTGAGCTTCTTTCTCTTTGTGTTTTTTTTTTCAGTCTGGGACAGAGATAGCAGTTGACTTCTTCCGCTTCAGGGAAATTTGCCAGATCACCTGCAGCAAAGATGTCTGTGATGACTGAACTCTGAACTTTTCCAGGGACAGGTGGGACCAGGTCCAAGAAGAGCTTGTTGTGAGTAATGAGGAAAAATACAGCCACACTGCTGCTACTGTTGTTATTAAGATAATTTTCTCCACTGCTGGAGAAATTCACTGCAACTAGATCTGTGCTTTTAGCAGAAAATGTAGACAAGTTGGTCTTTTTGGACAAAAACTTAAAAACTTGATTAGTTAGATTGTAAACAGTCTGTTGCTGCTTATTGTTCTGACTGTTATTGTATTTATTAAGATTTTTATTATTGTTAGTATAGTTTATTTATTGTAAAGAATGCCATTTATTTAGATTAAAGATTAAATTAAGATTATATTACACATTAAACTGTATTCTGAATTTGACAGTAATTTATTAAGCGTTTGTCTTTGCTCAGGCTGGGCGCGTGCCCAAGAGTATAGCAGATCAGGGAGCTCCACCTCAGCTGCCTTTCTGGACTCACCTGCCCCTCCTCACTCACCTGTAGCAGCACCACCAGCGACTTCTGCATCACCTGACCCTCCAGCATCACCAGCACCTTCTGCATCACCTGCCCCTCCATAAAGGTAACATTTTTATTTTTATTTTTTATATAACTCGGCTGCCTCTCCTGACTCACATGTCCCTCTTCACTCACCAGCACCTTCTGCATCACCTGCCCCTCCATAAAGGTAAGGACTTTTTTATTTTCTTTTTTATTTCTTTTTTTATATATAACTCGGCTGCCTCTCCTGACTCACCTGTCTCTCTTCACTCACCAGCACCTTCTGCATCACCAGTACCCTCCACCTCAGCTGCCTTTCTGGACTCACCTGCCCCTCCTCACTCACCTGCACCAGCATCAACATCACCTTCTGCATCACTTGCCCCTCCACCTCAGCTGCCATTTTGGACTCACCTGCCCCTCCTCACTCACCTGCACCAGCATCAACATCACAACATCACCTTCTGCATCACTTGCCCCTCCACCTCAGCTGCCATTTTGGACTCACCTGCCCCTCCTCACTCACCTGCACCAGCATCAACATCACCTTCTGCATCACTTGCCCCTTCACCTCAGCTGCCATTTTGGACTCACCTGCCCCTCCTCACTCACCTGCACCAGCATCAACATCACCTTCTGCATCACTTGCCCCTCCACCTCAGCTGCCATTTTGGACTCACCTGCCCTTCCTCACTCACTTGCCCCTCCTCACTCACCTGCAACTTCTGCAAGTCCCTCCCAATAAGCCTTTCTCCCTCCCCTGCAACACCCCTTCCATAAAAGTAAGGACATTTTCTTCTCTTTTTTTAGAATACAGTGTACAGTAAACTGGAAATTGTGTTAAAAATATGGACATTATAGATGGTCTATTAAATTTATAAAACAAAGTTCTTAATTAATTGGAGCCTTTTAAGTGCATATATATATATATATATATATATATATATATATATATATATATATATATATATATATATATATATATATATATATATATATATATATATATATATATATATATATATATATATATATATATATATATATATATATATATTATATATATATATATATATATATATATATTTATATATATATATATATATATATATATATATATATATATATATATATATATATATATATATATATATATATATATATATATATATATATATATATATATATATATATATATATATATATATATATATATATATATATATATATATATATGTATATATATATATGTATATATATATATGTATATATATATATATATATATATATATATATATATATATATACATATATGTATGTATATACATATGGTATTTCTGTTTTTATTTGTCAGTTTCGGTCCTCCAGTAAATGTCAACACTTCTGCTTGTCTTGGACAAATGTTTTCTTTTACACTTGATTTAAGGCTGGTCTCATCTGTATTTGATAGAGAAAGATAAAAATTAATATTTCATATTTGAAATGGAAGCATATTTGGTGTAATTATTTTTAGGAAAATGGTGAACTTGGCATTCTTAGTGGAGACAGGGAACAATATTTGGAAATGTTAGTTTACTTAAATTGCTTTTTTAAGTTCAATTGCTGCCTTAAAATCTTGAGTTAAATGAATTCAAAAAGGGAATTGGTATGTCAGTTTAACTTTAACATGAGAGTTGAAAGTATATATTGGGTATACAGTAATTGTTTGTTACTTTAACAAATGAAAACAAGTTTTTATGAATGGATAGTGTAACTTTGCAAGTTGTTTAAACTCAGAGTATGAAGTTCATACAACAAGTACCGGTAAACATTAATTAAACAGGGGTATAACTTAGTTATTTGAGTTCAAATAGAATATGATTGTAATTTTACTTGACAAGAGTACCAGTACTCAATTTTTGGAGAATGAATAATGTTCTATAGTTAGTCATTTCAACTTATGGTATCATATTTAAACAATGACATCATAAATTGGGCTACTTTTCTAGCTTGCCATCCTAAGTTGGAAAAAAAACATTTGAAGTTGCGTTAACTTGTTTTTAAGGCAGCTTTTGAACTCAAGGTTTTAAGTTTAACCACCCTATTTATTTTAACAGTGTAGTCATTTCAAGTTTGTTCTACTTGATGTATTTAAACATTATCAGCTGCTTGAGATTTTTTGTAAGTTTTGTTTCATGTGCTTTGATTAATACAAAGTCAACATTTCTGAGTACCGTACATGTATTCTGTACTTGGATCAAGGGCAACAAACTAATAAAAATTGATTTTTGTTACCTTTAAAAATGTCTCATCTTGTACTTAAATTTTTGAGTTCTGTTAACTAACTTTCCTGGGTTAAAAAGTGAAAACTTTAAAGTCTTGATAAATGAAAAAAAGGGGCTTCGTTTTGTCCTGGTATAGAGTAGGGAGAACAGTACAGCATAGTTTGTGGATAACAGACGAGATGAAGTACCTAGAGAACCCATGCATGTACACGGAGAACATGCAAACACATGCAGAAAGACATCTGGCTGGGATTTTAACACCTGCAACAGTACTACCAACTGCGCCATTGTGCAGCCTCAAAACTGTAAATATACTCAGAACCCAATTTTAGGTCTTTTGCAGCTTCACAATAAATTATTTTCATGTGTTCAATGTTAAACTGGTTAGATGTATGGAGTCTTTTTGGAGCTGGTATACAAGTTTTTAGCTACTTCTCTCAATTCATGATAAATAAAGGTTCTGGACCAAATTAGTCCACCTCCGATATGAGTAACATAAACGGATGTGGGCCGGATGAAGCATTCCATGAACGGGTCCAAAACGGATCCGGGCCGGATGAAACATTCCATGAACGGGTCCAAAACGGATCCGGGCCGGATGTACCCAAAAACCCTCTTTAATGAGTGGATCCGGATAGGGTCCGGACCATATCCGATCTGGATCTGTGATCCGGATCCGAATCGGATCCGATCCGCTGTGCAAGTGGACTCCGATCCGGATCCGTTTTAAGCATCCGTTTCGGATCCTATGGTAGATCCGTTTCGGATCCGGTCCGGAATCCGTTTGCTATCAGGGAGGTGACATTTTATTGATGTAATGAGTACCGGTATATAGTCTGTGAAAATATTACTCAGTCACAAACTTTGTACAATTTTTATACATTTTAATATTGGTAAAAAGTAATGTCTTACTGTCTCCCTCTATTCCTGCCTGTCCAAATTTCCAGGATCCTTATTATACAATGTACATTGTTCAGGAGGTTAACTAGACCAAGCAGCCTTTTGGTTTCAGGCTTTAACATGACTGGGAGGATGGTGTAGTAAGTTTAAGTTCATTAGACAAGTACATATACACCAACAAGACAATGTTTGTTATGTTATCTTAACACAAAACAGGAATATATGGCTGATGGAAAAATAAAGTTTCTTTATAGAATGGTTGTTTGAGATTTTTAATTTCTGTGTTCCTGTTGTTACAATACAGAGCCATCAGGCTCTCTGATGGTTCCTCCTTTTTGAGGCATGGTATGGTATGGTTTCCTATAAATACTGTTTAACAAACACCATTATGTCATCTTAATAAACTATGATTTTATTCTAAGCACCTTGTTGGGTCAAGGGAAAACAGACATAAATACAAGCAATATCTAAGAGTGATTGCTGTTAGCACATCTTGCTCTGACTATAATCATTCTGACAGGGTGCCATGATAACATGGGTCATCATAGAATTACTGACTTAAATAAAAAAGTATCTTTTCATTACAGTTTGCAAGCACTGTCACAAGAAATTTGTTTCCATTCACGAGCGTCATTCTCTTTCCATCAATACCTGGTGGGCCACTCTGCTCAAAATGCCCGGGCCGATTTTTTGTCCCAGTCCAGCCCTGACTTAGCCTGGCCCTCGCCTTCCTACACAGCTCCGTTCAATTCTCATTTCCCTTCACTGCACAGTCTGGGATTTGTCCCATAGACAACGATTTCTCCGGTAGATTTTTGACCGGACCAATCAGAGAACAGAAGGGACGGAGTTTTGGCCCCTAACCCACGCCCCCACCTGTCCCAGCGCAGCCAGCGAGCATTCGCATGTTCTCATTCAAAGCGATGCAGGACTGTTTTATATATTCATTCAACCGTTATTTATACAGGCTAGCCTCGTTGAGCCACGGGGACTCATTTACAAGAGGGACCTGTCTCACTCACACCCAGGGTCAATTTAGAGTTACCAATCAGCCTAACATGCATGTTTTTGGACTGTGGGAGGAAACCGGAGCACCCGGAGAAAACCCACGCATGCACGGAGAGAACATGCAAACTCCACCCAGAAAGGCCCCCGGACCGGGATTTGAACCGGGGACCTGCTCGCTGAGAGGCAGCAGCTCTACCAGTTGTGCCACCGTGCTGCCCAATATAGGACACAAATATATTAATTTCCCCTTCTTAATCCCTTATCTGGAGTTTTCTTTTGTTTTTTTGGCCAAAAGTCAAGTTATCGCTCTTTCCTCCCTCCTCCTCCTCCTCCTCTCCGCTGAATGCCACCTGTCCCAGCGCGCAGCTGCATGTTCTCATGCAAAGCGATGCAGGACTGTTTTATATATGACACAAATTTATTAAGTTCCCCTTCTTAATCCCTTATGTGGAGTTTTCTTTTGTTTTTTTGGCCAAAAGTCAAGTTATCGCTCCCTCCTCCTCTCCGCTGAGTGCCACCTGTCCCAGCGCGCAGCCAGAGCCAGCGCGCAGCCGCATGTTCTCATTCAAAGCGATGCAAAGCGATGCAGGACTGTTTTATATTTGACACAAATGTATTAATTTCCCCTTCTTAATCCCTTATCTGGAGTTTTCTTTTGTTTTTTTGGCCAAAAGTCAAGTTATCGCTCCCTCCTCCCTCCTCCTCCTCTCCGCTGAGTGCCACCTGTCCCAGCGCGCAGCCAGAGCCAGCGCGCAGCTGCATGTTCTCATTCAAAGCGATGCAAAGCGATGCAGGACTGTTTTATAAATGACACAAATGTATTAATTTCCCCTTCTTAATCTCTTATCTGGAGTTTTATTTTTTTGCCAAAAGTCAAGTGATCGCTCTCCTCCTCTCTCTCCGGCGCCGCTGCGGTGCAAAGAATAAGGAAATGACTGAGGTTGTCACGAGAGAATTAAAATAGGGTTTTACGTTGCTGCCCGAGTCCCTGCATATTTTCTGGTCTTCTGGACCAGCGCTACATGGTTTTATTTAATTTTTTTCAAACGTTATAAACACAGAATATGCAGGCAGCAAGAGAAAATTCAGCAGGAGGCAGAGCAGATGTCAAGTTCGGCAGACCTCTGAGGGGGAGGGAGCAGAAAGCTTTACCTGTTCAAAATTTTTCTAAGATCCAATGGGTTTTTTCCTCAGGCAGAGGCCACGCCTCCAGCACGAATCGTTTTTCAATGGAGAAGTCCCAGACCCTTGTCTGAAGTGAAGTGAAGGACAAGGGTCTGGTTTTAACCAGGCTAACGGTACATGCGTTTGTCCGATCCTCTCACTAGCATTCCTGAGTTACTTTCTCTGCTTCACAAAATTGGGAGAATATCTGGCCAATAAGGTTAATCTTCAGAAAAGCAAGCTGTCTGTGAACTCTATAGAAAAGAAAAAGTTAGGTACTGTTCCATTTAAAATTACTGGTAGTTTTGAAAAATGTAAATACCCTGGCATTTGGGTAACACAAGACTATAAGAACCTCTACAAGGTTACAGTAATTATCTGCCTCTCCTGGTGAACCTTAAAGGTATGGTCTGCGATTTTTGAACACTCTGGGACTTAGAAATATTTTCAGCGCAGAAAAGCATTCTGCTCCCTCCCCTCAGAGCCATATATGCCACAGTCCGTGCTTCTGCTGAACTTGGGATCTGCTCCGCCCCCTGCTGCTGTCTGCTCAGAGCCGCTGCGATATTCTGTGTTTATGTTAATAAAACCTTCTAATAAAATAAAATAAAACCATGGAGCGCTAGTCCTACAACACAAAATCCAGCAGAAATCATCAGAGGTTCACGAAGCAACGTTTGGACATGATTTAATTCGCTCGTGACTTCCTCATGTCTGTCAGCGCTGGTCTGGAATGTCTGGAATGCTCCGCCCCCAGTACATGTCCTGTCTCTGCGCTCCGAAGTTCTGTGTTTATATGATAATATAACTGTTTAAAAAATATAATAAAACCATGAATCACTCATCCAACAACACAAAAACCAGAAGAAATCAGCAGAGGTTCACGAAGCAACGTTGGACATGTTTTAATTCGCTCGTGAGTCGTGACAAATCCATTTCCTCATGTCTGTCAGTGAAGGATGAAGCGATCACTTGACTTTTGGCAAAAAAACTAAATAAAAGTCCAGCTCTGGGATAAAGAAGGGATATTTAATACATTTTGTGTCACATAAAAAACAGTCCTGCATCGCTTTGCAATCCTTTGAATGAGAACGAGCTGCGGCTGGGACAGGTGGGGGCGTGGGTTGGGGCGTGACAAACAACTCTGTTTTTATTGGCTGTCATTGTCCGGGTCACTCTTGTGTTTTCAGTGTTTTTATAAATGCTGATAGAGAAGCAAGGGGACTATAGTTTTTTTCAGAGATTACTTTGTCTAACATCAGTCTGTCAATAGATAGTGACAGAGTGAAGAAATATGTTTAAAATATATTGTTTGAAAAGTTACAGACTACATTACAATGTTACATACCCCACCTTTAAGCAAGAAATTGCTAGATGTCAAACCTACCTCACACTCTGGGGAGTAGAATCAATTCTGTCAAAATGAATGTTCTATGTAAATATCTTTATTTATTTCAGAGCCTGCAATCTTCCTTACTAAATCTTTTTTCCAATCTGAACAGCCCGCTATCAGAATGTATTTGGAATAGAAAGCATCCACGGATTGTCAGGAAATTTTTACTTTGTATATCTGCCCCACAGTTTTGGAGGCATGCCAATGAATCAATCAATCAACTTTATTCATACCCTTAGGTAGATTTGGTTACAGTTGAGGTGAGTCAGCTTTCTTGCCACAGAAGAATCTTGACATAGACACACAACAAATATAAAAATAAATATAAGATGATTCAAAACTGATTTTAAAATGGTCCGGTGCTGTGCTATGCTGTCGAATTTTGGAAAATTATGGCAACAGGAACAAAACTGGTTTTACACCGGTTAGTTTTATATCTGAAATCAAATATCTGCGTCCCGATGGGAGGAGCCTGAACTTGTAGTGCAGAGGATGAGACACATCTCTGTGGATAGCCTCTGCACCTGCCTGAAGTACAAGGATTAAGAGCTTAGCTGCATCTCACCCGTCAACTTACTGGACCATTTGACTATTTGATTCAGGCAGCTCTTGTTTTTAAGTGTTAAAACACCAAACCAGGACAGCAAGCAGTAAGACAAAACCAAATCAATAAAAGCTTGATAAAATACATAAATAAATGTATTACTGGGTGATACAATTATTATGTCACTTCCTAATTTCATGCACTATCACTGGGCAGCTAACATCAGAGCTCTATTATTTTGGTTAAGAAAGGAGACTCCTCCCAATTGAGTGGCTTTGGAGGGGGCATCAATTAGATCCAGTTTTCCCTCTGCAAGGACTTGCATCCTTTAGCGAGTACAAGAGGAATAGGATTGCTTTTGGCTCTCTTCTAGCCAGGAGACTTATTTTATGCAGATGGAAGGATCTGCATCCTCCAGCATATGAACACTGGATAAGAGAAGTTATGTGTCATATTAATTTGGAAAATATAAGATATACTGTGAAAGGACCTGCTGAGAAATTTTTGGACACTTGGCAGCTATTTATATCTTATATTGAAAGTATGTCAGTAGCTAACATTGGGTATTTTCCATAAATGCCTGTCTGTTGTGTGTGGCTGATAATTTTATTGTGTGTTTTTCTTTTGTTTGTTTGTGTTGTGTATGTTCTGAATTTTTTTGGGATAAAAAATAAGAAGAAGTTGTGTCTATGAATAAAAGACAGAGTGGAGGGACTGTGTCTAAGGGAAAACATCCTAGCCAGTTTAGGACTCTCTACCTCAGATGGGTGCAAACTGATGCCTGTATGAGGTAAAGGTTGAAAGTCATGAGAAGGTATGAAGTACCAGAATGGACAGCTTGGCGATGGATCTGATTGAATCAGACAGTGTGGAACAGGATCTGGATTGGACTTGCGCTGTATAAGCCTCTGGAGGATCTTCACTGAAGACGAGGAACATTCAGACAGCTTGAAAAGAGTTGAGTCAAATGAAAGAGATGAAAAGGGATGAGGAGGATAAGTGGGATGAAAAGGGGTAGGGATGAAGGATTTAAAATACAAATGTAATTAAAGCCCTAGCATTTCATAAAGGAATGCATATTGCCCACCGCCTTATATGCCAGAGTTTTAAACAAAGATCATATGAGGAGAAGGAATGGAAGTTTTTGATGATTTAGTTAAATCCTGTAAATGACATTATGCAATATCCTGAGGTCAATTAGCTGTGGCAGCCATCTTGAGTTGAAATGACTGTAAAAGGTTACTAGTTGTAGACAAATACACACACATTATTGACATTGGCCTTTAGCTTTCCACCTTTTGAAAGCAAGCAAAAATGAATAAAAAGTTACAGACACAAACACCAGCAGGATGCACAGTCAAACTGATATCATACATTTGATTAGAAAAAAAAAGTGAGAAAGCAGGGCAGCTCTGTGCAGCCCCTGGAGAACTTTAGCATGACACAGGCAGTTCATAGACGTTTCATGTGTGGACAGGTGTTGTGTTGTTGAAAGATTATACTGTCTCGGGAGAGGTAAAACGTGCAGATGCAGGATGTCATTGATTTAACATCATGCTTGCAGGGTGAATTCCTTCCAGAGGTGACTTGAAGTCATGCCCAATGACTTCACCTCAAACTCAGCTGTCTTTACTTGAATGTTAATGTCAGATTACAGGTTTGCTCACATGGGAGAGTGAACATGTAATCTGACTGATGCTAGCTAGTGCAGAGACCTTCTGGCTGCCTCAGTGTGATTTCTGAATGGGCCCAAGCAGTGAGGGGGTTGAAGCTAACCCACCCCACTGTGAAGTGAGTAGGGGTGTAACGGTACGCTCAAATTACATTTTGGTTCGGTTCAATTACTGTACAAGAAGGAGGGCTCGGTTCGGATAATTTCCGGTACAAACAAAAAGACCCCTTATGATGAGTAAAATAAATGGACAAAATGTTCCCTCGCCCGGACGCGGGTCACCGGGGCCCCACTCTGGAGCCAGGCCCAGAGGTGGGGCACGTTGGCGAGCGCCTGGTGGCCGGGCTTTCACCCATGGAGCTCGGCCGGGCACAGCCCGAAGAGGAGACGTGGGTCCCCCTTCCCATGGGCTCACCACCTATGGGAGGGGCCAAAGGGGTCGGGTGCAATGTGGGATGGGTGGTGGCCGAGGGCGGGGACCCTGGCGGTCTGATCCTCGGCTACAGAAGCTGGCCATTGGGACATGGAATGTCACCTCTCTGGTGGGGAAGGAGCCTGAGCTAGTGTGTGAGGTTGAGAGGTTCCGGCTAGAAATAGTCGGACTCACCTCAACGCATGGCTCTGGCTCTGGAACCAGTTTCCTTGAGAGGGGTTGGACACTCTTCCACTCTGGAGTTGCCCCTGGTGAGAGGCGCCGAGCAGGAGTGGGCATACTTGTTGCCCCCCATCTTGGTGCCTGTACGTTGGGGTTCACCCCGGTGAACGAGAGGGTAGCCTCCCTTCGCCTACGTGTGGGGGGACGGGCTCTGACTGTTGTTTGTGCCTATGCGCCAAACGGCAGCGCAGATTACCCACCCTTTTTGGAGTCCTTGGAGGGGGTATTGGAGAGTGCGCCTCCTGGGGACTCCCTTGTTCTGCTGGGGGACTTCAACGCTCACGTGGGCAATGACAGTGAGACCTGGAGGGGTGTGGTTGGGAGGAACGGCCCCCCTGATCTGAACCCGAGTGGTGTTTTGTTGTTGGACTTCTGTGCTCGTCATGGATTGTCCATAACGAACACCATGTTCAGGCATAAGGGTGTACATATGTGCTCTTGGCACCAGGACACCCTAGGTCGCAGTTCGATGATCGACTTTGTTGTCGTCTCATCTGATCTGCGGCCGCATGTCCTGGACACTCGGGTGAAGAGAGGGGCGGAGCTGTCCACTGACCACTACCTGGTGGTGAGTTGGCTCCGATGGTGGGGGAGGATGCCGGTCAGACCTGGCAGACCCAAACGTATTGTGAGGGTCTGCTGGGAACGTCTGGCAGAGTCTCCCGTAAGACGGAGCTTTAACTCCCACCTCCGGGAGAGCTTTGAACACGTTCCGAGGGAGGCGGGGGACATTGAGTCCGAGTGGGCCATGTTCCGCGCCTCTATTGTCGAGGCAGCTTATCAGAGTTGTGGCCGCAAGGTTGTTGGTGCCTGTCGTGGTGGCAACCCTCGAACCCGGTGGTGGACACCGGCGGTGAGGGATGCTGTCAGGCTGAAGAAGGAGTCCTATTGGGCCTTTTTGGCCTGTGGGACCCCGGAAGCAGCAGATAGGTACCGACAGTCCAAGCGGCATGCGGCTCGGGTGGTTGCTGAGGCAAAAACTCGGGCGTGGGAGGAGTTCGGAGAGGCCATGGAGAATGACTTCCGTATGGCTTCTTTTGTTTTTTGTTTTTGTCTTTTGTTTTCTATTGTTTATTGTTTGTTTGTTTATTGTTTATTGTTTAAGGAAATTCTACCACTGCTGTTCATTGTTC